>JBBPFP011126138.1:0-24309 GCA_037974795.1 Kaempferia galanga | reverse complement strand
ATTGTAAGACCCAGCAACTCTAAAAAGACATGTCATATCCATAAATCAGCAGATGCGACCGCCTCAAACACAATTGTTGGATAACCATGATCACCTTGTGTGTACTGTGCCCTACACGCGACCGGATAATTTTTTCAGGCCCAATACATGCAATCAAGACTTCCTAACAACCCAGGAAAACCATGCCTTTGTCCATGTAATTCAAGCAAACAAGTAATGCAAATTGCATTGGATTTTCTTAAGTACTCACCTCCATATATTTGTATCACATTGACAAAAGTTGGAAAAGCATTCGAGGGCAGTTGTTTCACCGATCCGCAGGTACTCATCCAATTGGTCAGTTGAAACTCCATAAGCTAGTTGAAGGATAGCCGACGTGGATTTATGAAGCAGCGACAAGCCTTTTCTCCTCGTTGCATCTTCCCTCCATTTCAAATATCCACTAAGATTATTTTCTAAATTAGTGACTATGCACAAAAATTTTCTCATTCGGAATCACCGTCGGAACATGTCATCGGTATACATCAGCTCAACAAAGAAATAAACATTGATAAGTTGAGTGTGTCCAGCTACACGATCTCTATTAATTTATCTTCTTCTTTGTGTATTCCTATAATAATCTTGCACGAATTGAATCACTCTGAGTTGATTGTGCACTACCATCATGAATAACATTTCACCAGCATCTACTATTGTATGGATCGTTGTGTCTTTGAGAATATTTTAGAATAAATGAAGAGTTTAGTGTAAGAAAGTGGAAAATAAATGTAATATATAGTGTTTTTAAAAAAAAATAGATGAAAAAAATAAGGTTTATATTGGGGAGAACTAACATTGCCCAACGTTCCAAAGAATGAACGTTAGCGACGTTCATTTTTACCAACAATCATTTTTGCTAACGTTCATTTTTTTTATTTTTCTAAATATTAATTGAATTTTAAAAATAAATTAAAGAATAGAAAGTTAGTAACGTTCCGTTTTTAAAATTTTCCAAGTGATTGTTTTTCATAGAAAAATAAATAAATAATAAGAAACTATTGCCCACCTTTTGTGGTGAGCCCGATTTACGTCAAAGAAGCAGAAATCAGCAGGTACAAACTTATATCTATCCGATGATTTTTAATCACTTTCAAATACTCCCCTCCAATGGGGATATTTGGAAAGGAGATATTCGGATAAATGTTTTCTCCAAATATTCCCTTTTTTTTTTCTTTTTCTTTTTTTTTTTTATCTATTTTCTAACCTCCTTAACTAATGGAGGCCGGCTATATCTTCCAAATATCCCCGTTGGGGATGACAGTAACCCAAGTTTCAGATATTTATTAGAAGAAAGAGACCACTTAAACAAAACAACAAGAATTATAATAGTGTTTAAATATAATACGGTGGTAAAAGGTGATTTCGCTCGCCCCCAACGCTCCCGCCAATCCGTCTCAAGGCCAGGACCAACACGGATGAGGTATATTACGGATGACTACTAGTATTTGGAATAGTAACTAGCACATGAGCGAGACATTTATCTCAATTATGCTGAAATCTGAATTTCAAATTTTTATGATGGTAATACCTCATGTACTGTGTTTAAATATAATAGATGCCCGATACGGCAGAGAGAGAACAATATTTTTTTTTTTCTTTTTTTTTTTCTTTTGATATATATGTGAATTGAATTTGAATTGTTTTTAATGAGCCTGCTTCGTTCGTCTACTATATTCGATATATCTTTGAAGCACGAGTTGTATCTCTTTAGCTGCCCTCGCCGAGTGGCTAGGGATGCCGCCTGACTGGATTGTATCTCAGCCAATTTCATCAAATAATTTTATTTATCCCAATTTAAAATAAAATGAAGTTATTCAGTTTATTTTTTAAAAATAATATATATATATATATATATATATATTATAGAAATATTTATTATGCAATTCAATGGCCAGTTTGTATTTTTAATCAATCAAGCTATTTCACAGATTTTTTTTGTGAAATCTAAAATAAAAAATTATTCTATGAAATTTATGCATATTTTAAGAAAAAACAACGTGGATTAAAGCGATAAAAATAGCATATTTTAAGAAAATGAGTGCATGTGACACATGTACTTCTGTGCAAGCATGCCATTCGTTATTCAGTCTTTGTATTGTATTATGTATACGAGAGGAATGGAAAGGAAAGGAAATGAAATGAAATGAAATGAATGATGTTTACTTCTATGTGAAGTTACATAGAAGTAAACATCATTCATTTTGTTTACATGTAGATGCGATGCAGAGTCGCTGTCGATCGCTGAAAGCAATAATGACCAACTCATTCGTTGATTTCTTCTTCCAATTTTGTTTTATTCTGTGATGACTGCCAAGGCTTATCTTTAATCTTTGTCTCTATCGTCGATTAGACTTAGGAAAGTCCAACTCTGCTGAGGTATTGCGAGGTGCCGTACGCGGATGACGACGACGCATAGTCAGACGACGACGACGACGTAATCCTCATGCTGATCGGCGCGCTGCTCAGCCGCCGCGCCTCCTCGTCTTGGTCGTCGTCGTCGTCGTCGTCGTCGCCCACCGGGTCGGATGGCCACACGAAGGATGGTTTGATAGCCGGCAAGGTCGGCGGAGGCACCAAGCGGGACAGGATCTGGACGATGGCGTCTGCCTTAGGGCGTTCGGCCGCGATTGGGTGGCTGCAGGCGAGGCCGAGGAGGAGGAGGCGCTCGGCGTCCTCGCAGTCGAACTCGCGGGCGAGGCGCGGGTCGACGGCGTTGAGGATGCGGCCGTCGCCGTGGAGCTTCCAGACCCAGTCGGAGAGTAGCTGGGCGTTGTCGCCGCGGGGGCGGCGACCGCAGACGACCTCGAGGACGACGGCACCGAAGCCGAAGACGTCGGAGGTGCGCGTGGCCTTGCCGGTGTGGAAGCACTCGGGGGCGATGTAGCCGAGCGTGCCGGGGATGCCACCCAGCTCCAGCTCGGCGTACGAGGTCTTGTCGGTCTCCAGCGCGCACGAGGCCGAAGTCGCCGAGGCAGCCGCCGAAACCGGCGTCCAGCATGACGTTGGAGGACTTGAGGTCCCGATGGATCACGCGCTGCTCGTACTCATCGTGGAGGTAGTGTAGGGCCGCGGCCACCCCGGCCACGATGTTGTACCGCCGCTCCCACCCCAACAGAGGCCGCCCGTCGCCGCCGCCACCGCCGTAGAGATGTTGGTCCAGGCTGCCGTTCGGCATGAACTCGTACACCAGAAGCAGAATCCCCTTTTCGTGACACCACCCTGCTCTTGCAATTAATTAATTTAATCAATGAATGAATGAATTAATTAATTAATTAATCGATCTTGATCGATCGTATTCTCTCCTCCTCGATCGAGAAATTAAATTGGATTTCGGACTCACCGACGAGGGGGACGAGATGCTTGTGACGGAGGCGGTTGATGATAGTGAGCTCCTTGAGGAAGTCGTCGGTGCCGCTGCTTCCCCTGGAGAACTTCTTCACCGCCACATCGCGGTTCTCGTCTTGCAGAATCCCCCGGTAGACCACCCCGAAGCCACCCTGCCCCAGTTTCATCTTTTCGTCGAAGTTCCGCGTCGCCCTACGCAACTCCCGGAACTCGAACTTCCTCGGCGTCCCCGGCAGACTCTTGAGCGTCCACGCCACCACTGCGCTCTGGTCCACGCCACTCCTCCGCCTCATGTACACCCCCGCCGCCACACCAACCACCAACATTGCTGCTGCTGAACCGCCAATCAAAGCCCCCATCTTCCACCCCGAGAGACCACCGTCGTCGTCCCCAACCGGCAAGATCTCCACAGTCAGATTCCACGCCAGCACGCAGTTGAGTTGGTAAGTCTCCCCCGTCGACGCCGCGAAGCCGAAGTAGGATTGCTGCTTCAGGTACTCGCTAAGATCCAGCAGCGTGTGCAGAGCCGGAACCGCCGGCTTTGACTCGTCGACGACAGCTATATACACCCGGATGTCGCGCGCGCCACCGTCGTAGTCAATCCACACCATGTACCTGGTCACATTGGAGGCGATCTGGATGCCGAGCGACGTCAGGTTGGTCGTGTTCTTTGAGACAACGCCGTTAATGTCGAGGCCGACGTGATTATCGTTCGGGTCGCTCAAGTCGCTGTTCATGACGGTGTCCAGCTCGACGGCGACAAAGCGGTTATCAGGGTGGCCATTTAGGGTCGCGTTGGTGAGGCCAAGGAAGGGCCCCTCGCTTCCGGGCGGCAGGCCGTCGAGGGAGGAAGCGATGAGGAAGGCGAGGCCTTCGCCTGGGGTGATTTCTTGGAAGCGGAATACGTTGAAGATGAAGGAGGTGTTGAAGGACGCCACGTGCCGGGAGGCGTTGGCGGCGGCGCCGTGGTCCTCCCAGAGCTTGAAGGTGTAGTTGAGGAAGACGCGACCGGCTTGGTTGGTGGGTTCGTAGGAAGGGTTGCTGGAGTCGGGGGTGATCTGGAGGGCTCCCCGACTGTAGCTGGAGTTCGGGAAGAAGCGGAGTTCAGAGACGCTGTCCTCGGTGAAGGAGGGGAAGACGAAGGAACATAAGCTCGAGGAGCAGTTTGTGGCGGAGGCCGCCGAGGGCTGGGAGAGCGCAGGAAGGAAAAGGGAGAGGAAGAGACCAGCCACTATGGCGATCCTGCGGCTGCTAAAGAGTAGGCTACCGTCGGAGACGACCATGAGAACAGGATCTGGGCGGAGGTGAAGCTTCATTTGGGAGGACGAAGCGAGGCGACGCTAATTCTTCTCAACTAATCGTGTGTTAATATTAACATATAAAGACTAATCCTGTGTTAGCATAACTAGACCGCAATGACCCCTCGCGGTTGGACCCAAAATGAACCAACCGATCAGTTCTAGAAGATTAGGAAGTTTACAAAATTTCATTAGCAAGTCAAGTCTTTTTTTTTTTTTAACAAAGTTTTCACATTTTCAAACCGGTTCGACCCAACAAGAATGCTGGAGAACTTTATAGTCTCGATGACTTGAATGTTTTGATGTACGTATTTTTTTAAGAAATAAAATTATATTTAAAGATAATAAATAAATAAGGAGAACAATTTTTTCTCCTCTCCTCTCAAAGTACACGGAACCTAAACAATGCTCAGGGCTCCACCGAAGCACACGGTATGGCTTTTTTGACCGACAAAATGTAAACATTTGAGAATAAAGATATAATAAATATATAGTTTGTCCTGCTCGATCAACTATGATTTATAAAGAACAGTTGGTTGTAAGTTTTTTATTTGAAGCACTAGTGATAACATAACTTCTTTCCAAACAACAAAATATGAGTATCAGCGAAAAAAATGTCTTTCATGTTATTGCCTGCTATGACAGACATGATAGACATATCAGCCTCTACATTAACAATCATCTTACTCAATGACCTACCTACAGCTTTGAATTAGTCTTCCCGATCTGCTCTTCTGTTCTTAATTATTTAACAGCTTTGAATTAATCCCTCCTTAATCACCATCTACTCACCATGTAGGGTAAACTATTCTCTCATGATAGTGCCACCGAAGAGGTTTGTCCTGTGGCCCAGTCAAGTGGCAAACTACTCCCATGTTGTAGTTTCATGGAAGCCTCAGGGAAAGCAACTTTGGACACAAGTGAACATTTAATTCAGCATGGTTTCACATTTATTCTACAAACTCAAATCTTTGACTTCAATTGATCAACTGTTTTAATAGTACGTTTATCCTTGACGTCATGGATGAGGTGAGATAGTTAGGACCCAGGGCCTTCTGTACTGTTCCTGTACACTTCAATGGATGAGCAGAGGGGATCATGAAGAACATTTGTTTAGGGTTTGCAAATGGATATACAAATATTTCAGATGGCAGCAAAGTTAATTATGTAGATAAACTACGAGAACATGGAATTCTAACATGCATCTTCTACAAAATTAAGTTTGAAGAAAGAACTGCTAAGTATGATAAAGCTTGAGGAGCTAGACACTTGCTATTTTGATGGATCTCGGAAGGTTCTCCTGAAGAAAAAAAGGTTGTTAAGAAAGGAGTTTGACTTTCTCTGGCTCTTGCGGTTAATCATCAAGTTGAGTCAATGATGATTATATATACACACGTTAAATGGTTTTTTTTTTCTTTCCTTTTCAATCATCTCTGAGTTAATATAAAAGAAAACACAATTTCACTGGTTCATGCAGGCCACATGCTTGTACCGATAATGTTGCTTTGCCAAATATTACGAGAGAGACTCCCTTCTGGATCCGCTCCATGGAAAGAATATGTTCGACTAACTTCTCGTCAACAAATGGCCTCCAGCTTTGTCCGTGAAGTTGACCGAGTATTCCTTTGAGTCAGTACAGAGTTTTCAGGATTTCACATCATCGCAAAGCATCTCCTTGAAAACTCAATATTGATAGGATAAGATTGTCAAGCTGTGTTAATCTCAACCAGTAACATAAATCTTATTCATCATTTACAATAATATATATACATATATTTGTTATTCCAAGTGCAGCACCCAAGTGTTTTCGCCTAAATTGGGCGCCCAGGATAAAAATGTGTGTGTGAGAGAGAGATTCCATCAGTCTATAAACTCATAAATCCTTATACAGAAGTGAGACAATAAAGGACTTTGTTTTTTCTATTGCATATACCAACGAAAGATAGATGTTAAACAAATGGATGAAACTAGGTTTAGCAACAGGTACATGAATAGGAAGAGTGCAAACTAACCGAAGAAACTCACCAGTAAAGCTGTTCCAGAGCCAACTGCAAGAAGAAAGCCTAACAAGAGGTCATACTGATTTACAGTTAAAAAGTTAGTTGCTTGCTCATGAGG
Organism: Kaempferia galanga; assembly: GCA_037974795.1. Lineage (NCBI taxonomy): Eukaryota > Viridiplantae > Streptophyta > Magnoliopsida > Zingiberales > Zingiberaceae > Kaempferia > Kaempferia galanga. The sequence goes on along the minus strand of JBBPFP011126138.1, from coordinate 17,509 downwards.
TGCAGTAGTACAAGCTTTATAATATTTGTTAGTTTGTTGAAGAAAAAATAACTAAAATTTAGATGTTTTGATCAAATCTAGTCCGAACTTTCGTATTAAAAATCTATGATATATAATTTTGCCACAATTGCGTCTATTGTCAAAGTTGAATATGCTTGTTGTTTAAGGAATATAACGGGAACCAAATGTCAAACATAATAAATAACGGTGACACTTCTTGAACCATTTAAAAATCTTGATTAGTTAAATAAACTCGAGAAAGAAATGAAATATCGTACTTATTCACTAACAAATGTTACATGCTTAATGATGAATTAGTCAATTAGACAGGAAAAAAAAGTTGTGTTGACTATAACATGGGATGTATTGTTATATATATAGATTTATGAAAAATGAAAGTTCGGACTACATTTGTCAAAACATGTACTAAAAATTATTGCCAAAATTTATGTATCTGGAGCTCATCGACCTTATACCCAATCACATTGTTTTGACTTTCGGTGGGGCTCGTAGAAGCCTACTTTACCTTATCCTCGATCCAACACTCACTAAAAGCAAACACAGGGACGGCAGCCCGTGACATCTCTTTCGAAGTTTAAATCTGGTTTATCAATTACGATCAAATACGGGCAATTTGGAATGAAGAACATACCACGCACAAAAAGCATTTGTAATCTCGCCAGAAAAAATTTCCATACCTGCAACCAGATATTGCCATGAATTAAAAAAAAATAAAGTGCCCAAATGAAACACACGTGACCTTTATAAAAATGAATTAAGAAATATCCCGAGTTGAGTGACGCTGCCTCTGCACACAACATTAGAACTTGGGACGAGTTTTATTTGTCCCAACAGAGGAACTTTTTGCTCTAGCGGAAGGAAATTGAAATCATACCTCCCTTTCATATGAATACAATGGAAGAAGTTGAAGATACACCACGATAACCATGAAAAACTTTGAGCATCATGTTTTGCTTGCATAACCAAGTACAATGGAAATCAGCCCATAGTTGATGAATAGATGAGTTTCGTCTACCGCCTTTAAGGTACGTATTAAGCCAATCTTCGGTATAATTCTAAGAAAAAATGAGCACCTGTTAAGTGAGAATATGATTTCCAGGCACCTTGTTCTTAGAATCTTGAGTAGTGTTTATCGCCACGCTAGTAACTAATAAAGGATATTGAAACAAGTCCGAGACCTAGTTGCATGCATCAATACTTTGGAACAATGGTGATACAAAATAAAATAAAATTAGTAATTAGCCACAGCAGTAGAAAGGTTTTCTACTTATTTGGAGGGGAATCAATCCATTAGAAGATGCATCGAACTACAAACAGCATCCAAGTACACAAGTACAAGGTTTAAGCCTTTACAAAATTCTGATGCACCATGCCATTCATCTTTCTTGAAAATGTACCAACAGAAATAGAATGGAAGACGGATGTGAAATTAGGTATAACTCGTCTCTTAAGTTCGTAGGAGCAGGCAATATAAGAACTACAACTTTAAAGAGATGGAGAGAAATGCACCGTGTTGTTGGTGGTTGCTACTCTTTACTATAAATCAATGAATCATTCAAGTTATATCCGATACAAAATTTACAAATTTCAACAACCTCACGTATATTGAAGGGACAACAATTTATTGACCTTGATGCAGAAACTTGTGTGCAATTAGCAAAGAAATCGAGCAAGCATTTTGCTTCGCCTGAAACATGTTGTTCAAAATTGAAGTCATACATCCACAGAAATGAGCATTACGTATAGTGAGCATAGTGCAACAAAAGAAATTGAGATGGAATCATTATAGACAAAAATGGCATACATCAGTTTCTGAATTGCATGGCTTTGAAGCATTTTCATCTTAGTCTATTTTGAATAAAGAATATAAAGATTTTAAAAAATGCTTTAAATATTCACATGCACATGTGCCATTGATAAGTTGAAATTTTACCGATGTACTTCTAAATGAACACTATATCCATCAAGGTTGTCAAATCATCGTCCATATTATGAATCATTTTGATGAATTCTTGAGTCAATCATAAATCATAAGATTCAATCAAAAAATTATTAAATGAGTTAAAAAAAGATCTACTTCATCTGGAATAGTTTTGACATCCAAAAATGTATAAAATAATAAAATATTTTATTAAACAACATTGGTGGCAACACCTCAAAAGGCGACTGCGCTCGCACCCAGCACCCTCGCCAACCCGTCCCAAGGTCAACACTGAGAAGGTAAATCACGGGTGGCTACTAGTACTTGGAATAGTGACTAACACATAAAGGAGGCATTTACCTCGGCTACATCTGGAATAGTTTTGACATCCAAAAATGTATAAAATAAGAAAAATTTTATCAAACAACATAATAGTATAAGATGAAGTTAATGATGATTCAAAAACAAAGTATAAAATTTCAGATCTTAACAATGCACAAATTATTGTTTGTGTCTTTCAATAAGATTAAATGAAAGAGAATTTCGTAGTCAAATGATTTTCATGTTAAAAGACAATTGTCATGAGATGAACAATGAATTTGCTATAATATGACTTAAAAATCACCATCAACTTTGCCTCCCTATTATTTTGAACATTCATGCAACAAGAGTTCTTCTCAATCATGTGGCAGAAGGCGATTTGCTCGCCAAAGTAAAAAGTTCTTCTCAATCATAATTAGGTGTCCGGTCCAATTTGGCTCTCATCAATTGTGTCTCCATGTGAAATTTGGGTTTAATTTATTTTCTTAATGGGTTTTGTTAGACTTAACTTATACCTAATCATATCAAATTGAGATAAATCATCATTATTCTTTCTATACACAACTATGCAAACTCTATCCCTAACATAAACAATATTTGTCCTAATCTCAGAGGATGAAGTTTAGAAGCTAAGCTGGCAAACAATATTCTTTCCATACACAATATTTTCTTAATGGGTTTCCTTAGGCTTTAGAAGCTAGGCTAGCAAAAATGAACCAACGAGCACCACAGACCTGACAAGTCTGGGAATTCCGGGTCTCAGGTTGCATTCAAGTGTAGTAATCAGAAAATTGAATGTTTAGGTCATTTAAAGATCTAGACTAAAAAATGTGAGATACCTGACAACAAGCAATTTACATCAGAAGTCTCACGTCACTTATTAACTTATCAATCAACCTTATCTACTTAAGTTCCTGATTACTCAATTATTCATGGCTCCCAGTCCCCCGCTCCTCAAGGAATTGCTATGTTAGGCCCATTGCTTGAGTCGGCGCACGACTATAGTCATCAGTGCTATGCCTACATCAGCCCCTAGCCTTTCCTCTTAGTGCACCCGGTCTCGGGAATGAGTTGGTATTGGGCAACACATCACTGATATCAGAATTATATATGAACAGCTGGGCATCTATCATGTAAAACAGATGCAACCTACTCCTTTATTCTGAATAAACTGTGGAAGCCAAAGAAAGTGTTTAAAAATTAAAGAACATAACAATGAAGGATAAGCCTATTCTTTTGACTACTTATACGTTTCTTTTTGATGATTTACCCTTCAGCAGACACGTATAAAATCTCTTAAATCATAAAGTATGTCAACAACGCACAGCATACTGACTGCAGATTGAAGTCATCAATGAGGATAGGTAAAAAAGATACAGTAGCAGACCATCCAAAAGTGTTAACTTCCACTTCATCGATGTTGCCTGTTGAGGTGACAAATATCGGGGAGGTAATTATCAAATAACACTTTGATACCTTTGAAACTAATGATAAATAATGCAACCACCAGTAACAGGCACAAAGCCCTAGAAAGGACAAAATGAAAGTTCACAAAACATCAGTAGATGAAAAGATATTTCACAAAGTTAGAGTAAATCTAACAGAAATGCTCACCATGAATAGCAACTTTTTTCAGTTCATGGATCCTCGACACCTAACAAAAGGAGAATATTAGCATGTCAAGTATCTCAAATACCAAGTAACTGTTTCAGATAAAATTTTAGTTTTGAGCATCTCTCTTCTTTGCAAAATTTGATTTTCCAGAATATAGAATATGCAACACCTTAAGCTATCCTTCAACTTCTGGAAAGATTTTTTTAAAAAAATGTAAAAGGTCCAAAAAACTGAAAATCTAAACATGTCTTACAAAAATATTGATGAAATTATTGCAGATAAGGGATATTAAATAATCTGCAGAAAGAAAGATAAAGGACTAAAATATTTACCATGATAAATTCATGATAGCGACATAAGGTCGATTGGAGTCATTTAGACAACCAAGCTGTCCATGCAACTAAGAAACTTGGGAGTCTGGCAACTTACTAGGGGTTTTTCCTCCAAAAATATCAAGTCTTGGTGGAATTAACCGAATTTTTTAAAATGACTAGTTAGGTCAATATTTATTGGCGTCTTCTTTCACCTCAAGAATGCTTGGTGTCATGTAATAAAGATGTAAAACAAGCATACGAATGACACAACGAAAGAACGAACGGAAGGCCACTACGAGTGTTATGCTATAGTGGAATAAAACCCAGGACAGAATTGTCAATCCTTGTATGAATTGTTCCAATTTTTGAATGGCCAATGGTCCAAAATGTTCATAGGAAGAGAATATAACATGCGTTCAGGATTTGACCTGGAATGAACATTTCACCTTTTAAAAGTCATTTTATTTGATTTTCTAATATGGTTGTGCATAAAAAAAGGTAATTTTAGAAAATCATATTATAATTATATTTAAAGCCATTCTCCTAAACAATTCAAGTCAAATGAGACCAAACAAAATAGTAAAATGGGCATTCCATCATTTCATTTCAGATTTTGACTCCCCATACTAAACATTCCCTAAGATGGTGCGCGTGTTCAATTTTGAAACCTATTTTAGCCAGTAGCATAAATTCAAAAAACATTACAAAACACAAGAGAAAGACTGAACATTGTGATATAAAAATGAAAAACTCAACAGACAATATATTGGATTTGTTCCTATTTTTGGTCTGTGTAATGTAAATATTTTGACCTCAATGCATGGCAGCTATATTATGACATCGGCCAAACAACATGCAATCGAAAAACATTTTGAAACACCAAATACAATATCATCTGGGAAGGAAATGTTAAACCAGCATTTATCAAATCAAATGAAAAATAAATATTTGCAAACAATATAAATACAAAATTTGGAATTGCTTGTGACAATCAACGTCAGCTAGCATACCTTTGAGAACCACAATTGCACGGAATCTTTTGTTCTTCTAGAGGAAATTTATAATTGTATGTTATTTCTTCACCAGCTGATATATGTCGCTTTGCATAAATAAAAATCTTTTTCTGACCCTCAACAGTAATAACTTTTGTATAACAGTTTGGCTGTAAAAAGGATGATCATGTTCTGAAAATCGAAACACAGTAAAAACTGAGAAGAATCAATGATAGTACCTCACAGGAATGATTTATAAACCTTGCTAATCCGCCACGTTTGGTTGCATCAACCTACAAAATAGAAGACTGCAAATAGTCATATGCAACAATATACAAATAGAAGGATCGGCAACTGATGCACAAATACATTGTTAGTATTGGAACAGGTAATTAGCATGAGCAGTACAAAATTGAGGATCCACAAAATATTTATTACTTGGTAGGTAATTGCAATGACAGCTTATTTCTTGATCTAAACACTCAGAAAGTTAAATCAGTGAATCAAATAATAAACACATCAAGGAATATCATGGAAATGATTAAATAATTGGACAAAGACAAGAAACATCATGAACATTAAGCATTGAAAGAGAATGTTATGAAAAAAGACAATTCTGAAATATGTTACACCTAGAGTTATATCTTACAAAACACAATATTCAGAATTAAAAAGATAAAGTATATTAGCTAAAGTGACACCATAGATAAAGTAACACCCACAAATTATATAAAAAAATACCAGATTGAATTCATAGGAAAAATTACCCACCACATAATCATCATCCAATCTAAAGAGATAACTACTGCCAATTCCCATCCTTTCATATAGGTGCTCACGTATATCAGATATCTGCAAGGAAAGTGCTGCTGAATTTTTTCCAAAAGAAGAAAAATGTATGGTGCTAAAAGAGCAAAACTTACTCGACGACGGATCAGCTCCCCTACATATTCGATGACAAAATCTTCTGCATCAATTGGCTCAAGAGCAACCAGACCCCAATCATGTATTTTGCTCCTTTGAAACCGTAGTCGTTTCTTTCTTGCCTATTAAGTGAAGAGAGCTTGTAAAATATCAAGACTTGAAAACACTATAAGAAAATGGTACTCTCTCGCACCTTCAACTGAGTGACTTTCAGTATATCAGCACCCTCGGCAGCGGCAAGAAGATTCCGATACTTAACCCTATTTGTCCTTGCAGAAGGGCCCCTAGGATTTATATTATGTGGAGCATTAATCTGAAAATTTAATGAATAGTTTTGGTTACGAATTCCTCTCACACGCGCCCTGTCAGATGGAAGTGCAGTTTTTGACCACTTATGCCAGTCCCACCCATTGATTGAACACCGAGCGCAACCATCTGACTTCGGACATGGTAATGTAGCTTTAAGCTTCTTCTTCGCCACGTGTTTTTTCTTTGATATCTTCTCTGACCGTATAGATGATATTTTTGAACTTTTAGTAGGTGGTAGTCCATTCAACTCAACCTTCCTCTTAAGCTGAGATTTTCTTCTTGCTACTGAATAGAAAGGAAACAGAAACAATAAATTGGATGTTATAGGAAGCTAAGAAAAATTCATAACAGAAACAAATTATGAATTATGTTCTTACAGTTTGCATTATCATTAGAAATGGACAGTCTTTTTTGTCCTTCCTGTATGCTCAAACTAAACTGCGCAGGGTCATCAGCTTTGTTGTTCATGTCAGAATCCTGCTCTGAAACTAAGATAGCATCGAACCTGTCTTTTCCATTACCAGTGGAAATCCCTTGAACCATATGGCAATCATCAGCAATATTATATGTATCAGTTGTTGTCAATTCAGCATGGGAAGAGAGTGAACGAGCCTCTTCACGGATCCTATGAGCAGCTTTCTTTAACTTGTGTTTTTTTCTTGGTGTATCACAAACATTCTGTATGTCACAAAGATCTGATGATTCTTTACAATCATCTGCCTCATGCTTCTGACCAAGAAAACCCAATTTAGCTATGCCAAGTGAATCATCAACATTAGAATCTGCATCATTCATAAAATTCAATCCAGAACTGCATGGAGGTGCGGATGGTTCTTTCTGACACTCATAAGCCTTCCTCAATCTTCGCCTTTTTCTTGGTACAATGCAAGATTCAGATGATTCTTTCTCATTCAAAGCTAGCATTGATGGCTTGCACTGATGATCAATATTGTGACTTTCTAATTCACGAGAACTTGACTTGTGTATAGTCCTTTTAACTAGAGTCCCTGACATTGATTTGTCCTTCTTTTGCACTTGCAGAGTGCCCATAGGTTGCTCAGGAAACCCAGAACATGAAGTTGCTAGGGGCTCAGATATGTTCTTGCCAAATTTTTTCTTACGGAAATATTTATATTTTCCAGTCCTCAAAGATTCATCAATTAACAGTAAACTGTTAGAAATCCTGGATCTTTCTCTGTGTTTCTCTAAAACGGCAGATGGAGCAGAGGTACCATCTGGTGCATCATTAGAAGCTTGACCCTGGAAAAAGGCAGTGAAACAAAGTAATCAGCCATCAACCTAGCTAAGTATTTCCTTGCTCTCACAAAAGAAGAGATAAGGCATAACTGAAGACCAAAAAAAGGCAGAGAAAAGTTAAGAATATACCAAGACAAAGTCTTTCTGACGTTGTCTCTTGCAGTCAACATCAGTGACATTTACTTGAAATTTTCTCAAAGCCTTGCATGAAAGGAAATGTTTGCAAAATGAATTGCTGTAGTAAAAGCGCTTCCACTCGTTAAGAACTTGCTCATGAAGCTTTTGACGAAAAACAGCTAAAGCCAAATACTTATTAATGACAGGAATATATTCACTTGTCTTTCCAGGCCGGAATTTAGCTTTCTGATCAAGAACCAAATGGGAACAGTCATCCAGACCAGGAGGTGGTGGTTCATCCAAAAAGACATCTGACTTATCATCATAGAAACTGGAGGTATTTGGCAAGTTCAACAGCTCAAAAGCATTGCATAACTGTTCAGAAGCTATAGTTGATTCTGTACCAAAACACAAGAATTCTGCAATCAAAGAACAAAAGAAAAATTCCACAAAGAAAGAAAATAAAAGAAAAAGACATGCTTACCATAAGGCTTTGTCACTGCACCTGTAGTCAAATCAACTGAGTTAGATGGAGACTCATAATGGTTTTCGGTCAAATTGATCATGCCCTGTATCTAGAACAATTAATGATTAGATCAAGAAAAGACATGAGGTCCAATGAATGACATCAAGAGAATGCCTTGTTAGCACAAAACAAGTAACTAAACGATGCATCTCAATAATCGAAGATGAAAAAGAATAATATAATGACAATACCCAAAAAAATAAAATATAAACATAATTATAAATCACTTACAGTGCTTGAATTGTCCTCGACTGCTGAACAAAGTAAATCTGTCAATTCATCTTTGATGACACCTTCAAAAAATTGAAATAAAGATACCTTGGCTGACACAAATAATTGATTTTCCAAACTTCCCAGGATAATCATGGGAGTTCCAAATAAGGAAGTGGAATCCTTTGTCACATCCACTTCCTTCACCAGACAACTGCCTTCTGAAGTCAAAGATGACTGAGCACAAGTATCTAGGGTCCCTATGTTAGGTCCAAATCCCGGAGGGAAATCCATATCATGTCTCGAAGAAACTGGTTCCAACTCCAAGACCTAAAAACAAGCAACACTACACCATGTAAAGAAAAGCTATTTCCTAAAGATAAACAAGTTAGAAGAACATTATATGGAAATTAAAATCATTACTTTATCAGCATTCTTTGGCGCCATATCCATCTGATCTGGATCCTGCACCTCAGAATTAACAATTAAAGATGAACATTGTAAGCCAGGCCATTGCTTTTTCTTGAGCCATGCGCCACAATATTCCATTACAGGATCATACAAGACTGAATCCCACAAAACTTTCATACAGTCATAGTAACAAAATTTGCTAGTTTCTAATAACACTTCTTTGATGTTTTCATGGATGTCAGGAATTATAGAACATGTTTGCTGTGAAGAGTTGACTTCTTGTAGCTTGTTAAGAGGAGGTTGTTCCTACAAAGAAATGTGTTATGTGCCATTTGTCAATTTATGAGAGAGAGAGGGGGGGGTGGGGGTGGTTCAGCAACATTTTTCATGAAAGATGGTTCAATAAGTAAAATTGCTCTTGCAAACAATCATTACCTTCCCTTTAGATAGCTCAAGGGTTTTAGCATTCTTATCAATAGACTCAGCTCTCAGATGCCGTTGAGCTTTCTTTGTTGAGATAAACTCAGGTATGATAGTGCTAAATATTTCATCCAGTAGGACTCGACGAGCTGCTTTCATTATGGCAGAGTGCAGCTGAATTGAGACTTCTTCGGATGAATTAAACAATAAACTCATGAAAGAATTGTCTAATTCAGCATCTTCACCCTCGCTCTTATTATCATTTTCAGATATATTCTCACAGTTAATTCTGCTCCATTCTTCAACTAAAGTGACAAGAGAAAATGGCCCCAACCTATTATCCACATGGTAGATCTACAAAAGGATGAAGCTTAATCAACGGATAAGAAAATTGATCTTATAGGCCACAACAAGGAATATTAAAATAATACCATACGGCATTGCAACTGAATATAACAAAAAATTGCCTCAAATATATGACAACTTAGACCTGTAATCCATTTAATAATATGAAAGAACAAAAGGTTAGCATAGCAAGTACCATATCATGCAAACTTGTCCTGTTCTCAAGCAAGCAATAAAGATTTACAAGTAGTTTTAATGATAAACTCTTACTGTTTCCTAAGAACAAAATAAGTTGGCAAATGCAAATGCCTATTAGAAGGCTGAGCAAATAGCAGAGACAAATAAGAAGCATCATATCTTGGAGGAGACAATCATAAACATTTTCATACTAGTTTAGCAGAGAACACCTTACCCTCCTTTGTTATAAAATAAAAAATTAAGAAGACACATAATGCACTATTGGTGTGTCGGTTGCCAACACCTTTTCACAAATACAATGAAGTCAGCTATGGCCAATGTGGAAGTAAATAATCTAGCAGAAATTAGCTCAATAGTCAATCCCATGCCAATTTGTGTCGTAATATAGTCACGGGGTGGGGTCGAGCTAATTTCTGCTAGTTTGTTTGACACAAATTGAAATCTACAATGGGAAGAACCTTCGTGGTAAGAAACTAAAGCATCTACCAAGACAGTGTGAAAACAGGGAGATACTCTAGCATCATAATGAATCTTCAAATAAAAGTGGTATTATTAACATTATGTTACTTCTGTCCTTTTATTTATTGAGAGAGAGAAAATGGAAGGGGGAGAAACCTTTTAAGTAAAGGAATTTAAGGGAAAGAAAACCAAACAAATCAAGCTTAATTTCCTCTAGCATCTTATTCAATTGAATGGAAACAAAGGAGAAGACAACAAAATTCCTTTCTGCTATGGAATCTACAGGGTAGGAGTAATACAGATTACAGAAAGATGAAAATTAATCTATAAACATCATTCTTATGTGTGAAAAAGTAGGAAAAGAATGTCTGTTTCAACTCCCTTGTCTCGATTTCTCCATAAACCAAAATAAAAGGTGTTTATTTTGACATATATGGATGGTGTTGATTCTGTTTCACCTCCTTTCTTGTTTCGACATAAATGACAGAGAAATCATTTATTTTCCTTTCCTCTTCTTTAATTTCTTTCCCACCTCCTTACGCCAAAAATTAGAGAACAAGGCTAAGAAAGGAAAGAAAAGGAAAGGGAAGGAGGGAAAGAAAGAGAGAAAACCATATTAAGTTGTTTACTTGGTTCTAGAAGAAAAAAAAGGAATAGAAAATGGCCTATCATTTTACCAATTGTGAACCACATACAACTCAACAGCAGAAGTGAAATGACTACAGAAAAGGGGGACAACAGGACACCGACCAGTCATTGTGTAAAAAACATGTGTTTCCTTATTCTGCTGCGTTCTGCCAAAGTAAACAAAACAGGTGGCTTTTTTCTTCCCTTTCAGTTTCTTATGGTTTTAGAATTATGTATCAACCATTCAACCTTGCTAAATTTGACCGCAAGCCCTCAAGATGGTAGCATTTGTGAAAGAGATTAGCATCCCAATACAAATTAATCAGAAAGTTGTACAATTTTGTTTTTATTATATATGCTCAATTACCAACCTAGACTAATCTTCAGCTACAGAGAAAACAGATAATCAAGATAAGACTAAGAGTGCAATAAAGGAATGAAAAATAAGACAATTAATAAAACATTAAACTTATGCATAAAAAGTAACCAGCATAGGAGAAATTTTCTAGATTTGCACTGTCAAACATAAGGAATAGAATGTAGCCTATGAAAAACAACAATGCCTAAGCAATTTAACAAGCATGTAAAACAGTTTAAATAGATTTTCTACAAAATTTCATTGATTGGGGGAATGAGGAACACAAAAGTACAGGGATACCACTCAAATGGATAGCCAGAATTGGCAACAAATGTATTGACACACAATTAAGAAAGTAACAAGGTTCCAAATGCAATGATCCCAATTTAGCCATTGGCTGAACTATGAGAATCACTAGCTGTGATGTGTTCATGTTCTCGGTGTCATAACAGCAAAATAATCAAGATCACCATTTTTGCCCATAATTTTTTACAGGCATCCTACTCTATAAAACAAAGAAGCCTAACAGCATTTGCAGAGGAAAAAACAAATCTGAAAGATAAATAGCACTTGAACAAACAACCAGCCAAGAAAGCCTTAAACTACACAGATAGCTAAGATGCGCCAGAATTATGCACTCAGAGCCAAATAAAGTTTCCCAATTAGTGAACCCTGGAAATAGGGTTGTAAATGGACCAGGCATTTGGTGAACAAGCTTAGTGTTTGATTGGATAAAGTTTGTTTATATTCATTCAATAGTAAAAATATATATAAAATGATGAAGCTTGAATGATAGTAAGTTTGGTTCGTTAACATTCATGAACAAAATTCATAAATAATTTATGAATTAAACTTATTTATTAACTTGTGTAATATTTAATTGCAAGTTTATTTCTTAATTTTTTATTCAAATATATAAAATAAATAAAAATAGTTATTATTTATAAATTTTCATAATCTTAAATTACTCATAATATATTAAAAATAATATAATAAAATAAAGTTCATGGATTAGATATACATTTAGCTAATTTATAAGGACAACAAAGTTGTTAGTTGAGCTCATTAAAAAGCTCAAGCTCTCGGTTGGATAAGATTTTTAATAAACAAGTTTGAACAAAATCAATAAGTAAATAAACAAACTCAGCACAATTAAGCTGGGCTCACCTTGGCTGTTACACCCCTACTAGAAAAGCATCCCTGTGAAAAAGATATTTTGCCATATTCCCCTAAGCCATTATGAGCATTTCTAAGGCTTTTTACTGAGTTTCCACAAGAAACTCACTTAGGTTACAGAAGGAAACTCCAAAAATGAAGGATGGAACTCAAAAATTGCAGATAAAATGGAGATATTACATTGTTTGCGCTATATGCATAGAATGAAAAATTCCCATAATGAGAATATTCATTCAAACAGAAAGAAATAAAGGTGCCTGCCAACAAGAAAAATAATAGACTAAAAACACAAAAACATTTTATCAGAACAAACTAAGAAATTAATTTAGTGTATAAATACATCATTAATTTATTATCTCTTCAGTTGGTTCTTCTTTACAAAAAATAATTCAAAAAACAAAATGATAAAGTTCTGCAAATGTCTGACTAGGTAAATTGTACTGAAAACTAAGAGCTGTGTATTTTCCAGTGTCAAAGGAGTATCCAGCAGCAGAAACAGCAAAAAACAATAGAAAGCAAGAAACAAGATAACACGGCCCTTTCTCAACAAATGTCTAAAGTGCCCATGCAAATAAGACAAAATTCATAAAATTATCATCAAGTTAAACTAAATCCACAACAAGATCTCAGAAGAAACTTACAGATTATAAGACCCATCAAGCTGTGATTGCAAATTTTCTTCCTGAAAACTGGCATATAGATTGCTTCAAATCCAGTAAAAAGAGTATGTACAAAATGAAAAACTCTTTCATTGAAGGAACATATAGTTTCTACTAATGACCATCAATCAGAATGCACTAAAAAGATGTAAGCGGTCATGCAAAAAAGTGTAAATAACATCCATGTGTAGTTCAAAATTCAAATACTATGCAGTATTTGTAGAATCCACCAGTAATCATACACTTGTAACAAACCTTCCAAGGTTTAGCAAAAAATTTAATACATTGAACAGAATGGAAAGCATAATTCATCTGTGATTGAACAAGAAAAACACTCATTCGTACCATTAATGAATCTTCAAGATAACTGTTGTGATGCCAATAACACAGTTCAGCAAGCGAATGTGGCCCATGTTTCATGCCTTCCTTATCCTCGAACATCCAGCAGCTCTCTTCACTTGAAAGTGACTATCAGAAACAAATCCATGAGCTTGGAAATTGATGCACTTTAACTGATCTGTTTGAATAACTTTTAACTTACCCTCATCAACAATGATGTAGACTTTGTCATTCCAGTGTTGCTTTTTCCCTGTCCAGAACCTTGAGAAGCAGTAACCATTGCATCATGTAATGTTCTTGAATATAACGAGGAATAACTAACTGAATCCTTTCCTGCCAACTGAGAATGTTCATCTCTTGTCGTGGCATCTACACTTGATGGGCAATATCTTGGACTTGAAAACTGTTTCAAATATTTCAGGGTTACTGAAGTACTGATGCTTCCATTTATAACAGGATAAACGGGAAGTTCTTCAGGCAAGAATCCAGATGATAAGCCCTCAATAAGCTGTTCTTGACTGTATGGTCCACACATATGGCCATTTTGATTAACATACATCCATCCACTGATTGAAAATTGAGCATATCCATCACAACTACTATTCTGGGTAAGTGTAACACCAGTACCATGAGGCAAGGATAGCTCACAGATATTACTAAAAGATTGAGAACTTCCTTCCATTGCAACATAAGGGCCTACATCCACTTGTTCATGCAAACATGAGGGACCACTACCATCGTATGAACACCTAAGTGTTGTACACAATTATAAGATTATGCTCACATGAGTTACAAAAAAAGTCATAGAATTCAACAAAAAACTAAGTATGGGAAGCAGAAGTGTACCAACATGATGAGCACGTGACAGCATGACTGTGAGGGAAGAAATCATTTGTGTCACTAGCACATTTTGTTGATCCATGTTCAGATAATGCATGTCCAGAATAATTTATTTTTTTGTTAGATACATAACTAGTGCAATCACAGGATTCTGCATAAGATCTTGAGCAGTTAGTGCAGCACCCTATGCAGACTACTTCATTGGGTAAAAGTTCCTCGCTTGCCAACTATGTGCAAGAAAGAGGGGGGAAAGAAAAGAAATTAGCTCAAATGGAATAACTGGATTGGGGAACAAAAGAAATTTTGGAAGGAAAAGGAAGAGAAATGTTTGGGATGCTACATAGAATCCAGAACTTTCTATGGAAAAGTAAAATTGTCGTTAAGTTATTCAGGGTAGGTTCAAATCAGGTAATGATCTGGCATAAGACTATAGGGGCCTAATCCTATGGTGGCCTCACCAAAGGCTAGAAATAATTTCGGATACTAATATCAATAGAAGGATAAGGCTAAAACAAGATAAAATTTATTTAAATATAGTTGATGATATAGTATGGAATTGAGAGCCCAATGGCGTAGAAGGATCCACATAGCTGATCCTACCTAGTAAGATAAAGCTTGGTTGTTCTTCTTGTTGTTGTTGTATCAGTAGGAGGACAAGGATATTCTGTTTGTGGCAGCAATACCAATAGTAAGATTTTTGAACTACATGTAATAAGAAGCTTAAAGGAAAATTAATCTTGAGTGTGCATCATCATATTCAAGACACTTTCGAAATATATATTAACATATGATCATGTTAACCAACATTTTAATTAATTTCCTAGAGATTAAAATCCATTGTGTGTGATCTAGAAATATATTATTGCCTGTAAATTATCATAGCCTCATATCCTAGCTTCATACCTTCTATTAAGGACAAATAAAATGCCCTAAAATTCATTTTATTTAAATCTGTATACAAAAAAATATGGGAACTTGTCTTAAGCCTTTAATGAGAATGGCTACACAAGATATAACAGATTGAAGGATCTTATTTAAAATTAATAACCTGAAAGCGACATAACAATAATGTTTCTCTCAACGGTAAATCTTTTGCTTCCCACAGGTAACAAACAATTTCGACCCTCCATTGGTAACAACCCATCTTTAATTCTAAATAAAAGACAGCATTGAAGAGGTATCCAACAGATCTGCCATTATTAGGCATGTAACAAAGGTATTCTCTCATAAGCTCAAGTATATGAAAAAACAAAGCATGAACATTTCATCAATTACTGCTTTTTTTCTTGATAATGACAAAAATTAGAATTAGCCATGCCATGATCATGTTGAGTGATAAGTAGGGCTATGGAACAAAGGACAGAACTCTAACGGAGTATATATGATACGTGTTAAATGTTCAACTTTCTCGTGTATTGCTCAATATTCAATTTAATCAAAAGTATACAATGCTATTACAATTAGACGAATAAAGTTGATGATGCATATCACGAAACTTTGAAAAATGATGATGAAGAGAAAAATATGAGATGAAACAAAATATTTTAAAAATAATTTAGTTTTATGCCTGAAAATATCAACTATATTATCAATGAGTGACATAGCAACTCATCAATAATTATATATCAAAAAGAACATTGTAAAGAATTTTGTCTACAAAAGATGGTATTAAGGCTATTGGGTGCCTAAAAGATGGTCATTTCATGTGCATAAAGTACCTCGTGTGTAGTAAACTTTCTTTATCTATAGGCATTAAAAATACAATATGCAATAAAACTTTCTTTATTGTCCTTCAAACTTGTTTGTTGATAAATGTTTACAGAGATCATCATAATCAAAAATATGAAGACCTCATGTATTGTGTACTTATGCCTATAATTTTTCATTCTAAAGCACAGTGGAACCTTCTAAAGAAATTTAAAATTTCAGCACATAGACTACGTAACAAAGCTGATGTTAAAAAGGTCCAAGAGCATGCATGAGCCGATTGGCTAGGAAACCGAGCATGCACCATATATAGTATTGTAGAATTGGGCTTAACATGAACAAGAAGGTGGAGATGAGAAATTCCTCAATATCAGCGTGTCACTAATTAATAATAGTATGAAAGTTCAAGATAAGTATAAAATGAAGCTTAGGCCTCTGAATCACTAATAAATACATTTAAAAAGATTGTACAAACAAAAAAAGAACGCCTCCCGTCCCTAAATTCAACTTCGCAACTAACTGCAGAGCCCTGTTAAGGATTCTCGAAAGATACAGTTTATGGTCGTAACAAAGAAAGTTGCTTCTAGTGCATCAGCCAATCGATAACCAGGCCCAATACAACAATGATATAAATAAATCCCTAGTCCAAAAAGAGCTCAGGCGGGCACATTATAAAACCTAGTCCTAAGAAAAGAAAAGATCTGACATATAATTCACGAATCGGAGAGTTCTAGGTTGCTGGGAAAGATGATCGTGGGAGCAGGCAAGGAATCTTCACCGGATCGATGTGCGAGAGGCGGAACTGCGGTATCCCTCGACGAGAGGGAAGGCACGGATGCGGCATCGTCGATAATGGAAGGGCTGTGCACGGATTGGAGATTCTTCGGTGGCAAGACGGTGGAGAGAGCGAATCTTGGGAAAATTTGAGAGATCGAAAATTTGGGATTAAACAAGATGCGAGAGAGAGGAGAGGTAAGGAAAGAATAAAATAAGGGCACACACTTGAGCCGTTAACAAAGCGCGGAAATTAACAGATAATGGAAATTGGGGGAAAATAAAAATTAAATAGACACCTCTTATTTTTATTTTTTACGGTAATTTTTCAAAGCCGCACATAAAATTTGAGATTGGCTATAGAAAGTTTTTCTCTCCTCTTCCCTCACTCTATGGTATGGTATGTAATAACTTTCTCAAATTTTTGCCTCGGAATTATGAGACAATGGTAAGAACGTTCAATTATCTTCTATATATTTACGATTTGACACCTAAATATACGGGTGGCTGGGGCAAAGTTTTGAGGCCGGACTGGGTAACGTTGAACCTTGGGGTGTCCAGTCCGACCGAAGTTTTCCACCGGCCACCATACTAAATCGGGAAGCACTCGCGACGGGTGGTTCAGAAGTTCAGTATCCTTTAGTTGGGAATCCCATTTAGAAAAAAAATT
>JBBPFP011126029.1:0-11801 GCA_037974795.1 Kaempferia galanga | reverse complement strand
CCCTCCCCTTTTTTTTTTTTTTTTTTTTTTTTTTTAAATTATTATTATTATTATTATTATTAGGAGCGTAAACGAACTAAGCCGTTCGTAAATTATTCGAATCTCGATTCGAAAAAAAGTTCATTTGATTAAGTTAACAAGCCGAGTTTGAGTTCAAAATATTATCGAACCGAGCTTGAGCTTAACCGTATTTGATTTTTGAGCTTAACAGTATTTAGTTTTTGAGCTCGTGAACATGTCGGTTCGATTACACCCCTAATTATTATTAAAACATTATATATTTAAAAATTATCAAATTAGTACTCTATCTTTTTTTTTTTAAATAAAATATTCTATATAATTGATCAATTTAATACTATTGTAATAGGTCAATTGGAATTACTATGATATAATTAAATTAAAATAACATTTACTAACATAAGAATAATTTTGATCAATATTAATTTTTTAAAATTAATATTAAAGTAATTTTAAATAATTTTAATTCGTGTTGGAAACGTTTAATTATATAATATTAAAATATAATAATAATATTAGAGTAATTTTATTATTGCTAGAACAATTTTAATGGAATTGATAGTAATTTAAATAGTTTTATCTAAATATTTAAATAATTTTGATTAACCGCAAAGTAATTTTAATTAATATTTGAGAAATTTAATCAATACTAAAATAGTTTTGTCCAACATTTAAATAGTTATAACTAAAATTAAAATCAATCTAATAAAAAAATGTTTTTAAATAGGAAATTAAGATAGATCCCTTTTAAATATAGGTAATAATGAAAATAAAAGTATTTTTTTTAAAAAAATTATGACCTTCAGTATTTACACCGTCATCCATTAAACATAGGCTCACTCGGCTCACCTGAAGCCGGCTTCAAGGTCCAGTTGAATCATCGTACCGTCAATTTATGGTATTCGTCGTCATCCTAAGCGTTGTCCAATTTTGGATCCCAGACAAAAGAAAGTGTCTGGATCCCAAGTATCATCGTACTAATGCTGGGCCGTTATATTCGTTAGATGAAACACGTGTTTTCCGTCCGACGGATGGTTTGAAAAATGATATGTGGAATAGTTGGATAGGATCCCGCAGTACGTAATTAGATCCCCAAATGCCCGAACCCTACTGTTCTCACTTGCCCACCTCAAATCGATTATCTGTCGATCGATGGATTGAGTCCGTGCCCCCCAAATTCCGCCTTGTTCGATCCGAAGTTTCCAAATTTGGGAACTCCCATGGCGGAATCGACGTGGAGCGAGGAGGAGAAGGCCATGGCGGCGGCGGTCCTCGGCCAGGAGGCGTTCGACTACCTCACCGCCAGCCAAGCTTGCTCCGACGGTCTCGCCGCCGCCGCGGAGGCCGACCTCCAGAGCCGCCTCCTCGACCTCGTCGAGGGTCCCCCTGACCGCCCTGGAGTGGGTTGGAACTACGCCATCTTTTGGCAGATCTCCCGATCGAAGACCGGCGACGTCGTTCTCGGCTGGGGCGACGGGTCCTGCCGCGAGCCCCGGGAGGGGGAAGGGGGCGCCGCGTCCGCGAGATCCTCTGGCGAGGACGAATCGTGCCGGCACAAGATGAGGAAGTCCGTCCTCCAGAAGCTCCACGTGTTCTTCGGCGGATCGGACGAGGACAACTACGCCATCCGTCTCGATCAGGTCACTGAAGCCGAGATGTTCTTCCTCGCGTCGATGTATTTCTCTTTTCCGCCGGGGAAGGGCGCGCCTGGCAAGGCTCTGGCGGCAGGTCAGCACTTCTGGATACTCTCCCCTTCCGATTACTGCTACAGGGGCTTCTTAGCGGCGTCGGCAGGGTTTCGTACGGTCGTTGTCGTTCCATTTGAGACGGGTGTCCTCGAATTGGGGTCTGTTAGATCGCTAGCTGAAAGCCCGGATGCCTTGCAGATGATAAAGTCGGTGTTTTGGGGCAAGATTCCTGCAGAGATGCCCCGACCCAGTGAGAAGATCGAAAAGAATGGATCAGATACATGCACGAAGATCTTCGGAAAGGATCTCAATCTTGGGACTTCCAGTGTCACTGAACAGGTTTTGGTTGCAAAAGTAGAAGACAATTCTTGGGATACAAACTTGAAGAGCGGCAGTGGCGACAATTGGTTGTTATTTCCTAATGTCCATAACGGAATACAGAGTTTCAGATGGAACCATGGCCCAAGTGCGAATTCTGACCATAAGCAATTCGACAATGGCATCTCAATCATTGGTAATGAAGTTAGTAACCATAATAATGGCATAGGAGGAGATCGCTTGCTCGGCCGATTGCCAATCCAGAAGAATCAGTTAAAGCCACAGCAGTTGCTCCAGCCGTCGCCAAGGCAGATCAATTTCAGTGGGGGTGGGACTTTGAGAGCTGCAGCCACGATTGGGAATGTCGGAACATTGGAAATGGAACAAACAAGCATGGAGGCTTCTTGCAAAGACCAGAGAGTCGGCGGCCCGGTTGAAGAGCGACGGCCAAGGAAGAGAGGAAGGAAGCCTGCGAATGGGAGGGAGGAACCTCTCAATCACGTTGAGGCAGAGCGGCAGAGAAGGGAAAAGCTTAACCAGAGGTTCTACGCTTTGCGAGCGGTGGTGCCTAACATTTCAAAGATGGACAAAGCCTCTTTGCTAGGCGATGCCATTTCGTATATCACTGAGCTCCAAAACAGATTGAAGGAGATGGAGACGGAGAAGGAAACACTCTTGGAATCAGGGGAAGTGAAGTATGTGGTTCGAATGCAGCCTCCCGAGGTGGATGTGAAAACAATGCAAGATGAGGTGATCGTGCAAGTTAGCTCCCCTTTCAACACCCATCCCGTTTCCAAAGTTTTTCAAGCTTTAAAAGATGCACAGATTGATGTAGCAGAGTCGAAGGTATCTGATGGTGGAGACAGTATACAACATACTCTCATCATCAAATCATCAGGTTCTGAACAGCAAATGAAGGACAAGATCGTTGCTGCATTATCCAATGAAGGGAGCTCAATTTACAATGAAGGAGCCATCTAGTATTAATTTAGGTGGTAGGAAGAGCCATCTCACCTTATCACCTGGGATTTTGTTGCCAATTAAGACACAGCAGGGATCTTCCCACAGCAAAGTCTGAATCTGACACTAGAAGGATTTCACTAACTGGATAATTCAATTAACCCCAATCATCCTGTTATGTTTCCTGGTAAGAAAAACGTTCAGATAATGTTATACTGATGTATCTAATGAACAATTATCTTTCAAACTGCTATGGGTTTAATACACATCTCTGTTTATACCCATTTTGTCTTGGAGTAGACAATGTTTCTTATCATTTGATAGTTACAATGCTGTACCTGTATGCCTAACAATTTGAACAATTTGCAGGTTACATTAAAATTTATGATAAACCGTGATTATAGGGAATCAAATTGGTGGTGTTTGTTTCACATTATTATGTTGCCCTGCCCAAGCTATAAGTTTCTAGTGTTGCTAATTCCTTTTGGTATGCTACATTCATTTTTAATCAAGAAGTTGATGGAGTGAACTAGCAATAGTTTTTACTCTTATTGATCATACTTGTCCACCAATCAGTATATAATTTGAAAACAAGAATCACTGCATCGACAGAGACCAAGATCTCCTCTAGTGTTTAACTCTGTAGAGAATAAAATAGAACATAATTTCTAAGACCATATGGAGATATTTAAATAAGTTCAGAACAATTAGTCGAAGTGAAGTAGCTGGGGCATTGATCAACTCTACTAGAAAAAAAAATAAAAGCAAGATCCATTTCTTCAACCCCACATTGGCCAAATATTACACGCACTTCTCATACCCATTTCATTAGAGTTATTTCAAAAAGAGCAAGCCCTTGCATCTAATAAGCCATTCCAGATTTCTAATAAAAGAAAATCATAATACAAGACACAATTAGCAACATTAAAACTCGTTGCTTCTTGACACATCATCATGAGCACAAGAGTCATGGTTACATTTGATCCTACAACAATTGGTTGATCGTACAGAAACGAGATATTATTTCTTTGGCTCCCAGCCAAATGAGAGTTTATCATAGTAAAGTTCATGTACACAGACTGTATCTTGTACAAACACAGAAACATCATGCTTCAAGCATGAGTTGTTCAGGAATTAGCATGCATAAGCATCGTTCAATTCACAACCAGGTGCTTCAGCTCCAATATTGACCCAAACCTCATTGGTGCGACCGATAAAATGAAACGGTGAATCATACTGTGCGATGGAGTAAGCATCTGTATCGGCAGAAGTGAACTCACCCCAAGAAGTTTGGCTCAAGCTGATGGCAAGCTTCTCTGCTTCCCTGATGACATTGTTATCACGAGCAAAGCCGGAGAATTTTCGCACAGCGATGCAATGACTGTCCCATTCATCCGAATGAAGGTTTAACTCGGGCAAGGGAACCGGAGGGGATCCCTGAAATTTTAGTGGGAGGTAGAAGCGAACATAGTAGGCGGAAGAATGAAGAGGACCAGCATATGGAACAATGCTAGTGACTACAGGAGCAGTCATTCTGATCCTTGAGGAGTTGAGATTTGCTCCTTGAATGTATTGAAATAATCTGACAAAATGAAAAGGATGACTTAGAGATCATTCCAGGAGTTGAAGAATGGAAAGTGTAGCAGAAATTTTCAACAAGATGATGTAGCTGAAAAAACATAATAAATATCTAAAATAAATCATTTGTAGAATCTTTGGCCGTGAATATTGAAGATCACCCTACTTAATATAATAAAACTTCTGTTTTAAAAGTAAAGGTCCAGGATGACAGAACAAGATCCAAAGTACGTGTGAATATGTAAACGTATATATGGTAAGGTGGAATGAAGCCTGAAATGGAATAATCATTCACAGGTGAACTACTGGAACTGAAATGTTCCATTCCCATGGACAAATGTCTTCATTTCGTTCATCATTCATTGTAGAATCCAACACATGGAATAATGAGGTGATCCAACTTTATAATTTTTCACACATTCACCCATAACAGGATTCATTGAACAGAAAGACATTCTGAACTTTGATAAGAGTCATATATTTATTCAATTTCATATACCCTATCCAATTGAGTGAAACTAACAATTGAAACAATCAGCCCACTTATTATGTTATTTTATTCCAGTCTTGATACCAGTCCAATTCCAAAGCCTTAATCTTACTATGTTGCTTTAGGGCAGATAGATTTATACTTCATTCCATAAATTATCTGAAAAAGGCTTCGCAACTGAACAACAGTAGGTTTAATGTTGCATCACTAGTTTTAAGGAAAATTCTGCCGGTTGTCAATTCATCATGTTGATGCCAACTTCAAAAAAATGCTTCAGTATTGTGGTTATATCTTTTAACTGAATATCAAGGGCCTGAGGCAGGAAATAAGCATTTCTTTTCCCTCAAACTTATTTCCTTCACTCATATGAATCTTTCCATTTGCGACATTTAAAGCTCTGATCCTCATTGGTGCTTGTTTCTTAGCTCCTATATCGAAACCACTTCACTGCAAGACCCTTCACTGAGGAATTGCCTCTACAACTTTTGCACTCTATAATCAACAAATTCTCTTCTCTATTTCCAGTCCAATTTCATTTACTCTGCACATTGCTGTTACATATATAGGTAGGCCACTGATTATCCCATTTATTTATTCTCTCAAAAGAACACACTTCCCTAGTTTCTTGATCAATACAAGGTATAAGACAAATTCATTAAATCGAATCTCTATGACTAATTCAATAGTGAAGTCTACTCCAGAGATGGCAGTTAGGGTTTCTAACAAATAACATACTCCGCGAAAGAGTACAAATATCGAATTGAATGGCAGACAGATCATCTAAGTTTTCATGGTTCAAATTCGAGTCAGTCTACCATACGAACAAGGATCAGATAGCGCGATTAGGATGCATCGCCTAACCTGTGGAATCCAAGCCTGGTGGCTTTCTCGAAGGAAATCTGATCGGTGGGAGCCGACATCCACACCGACTTCCTGTACAGCCGAACCTCGAAGTCGGACTCCGAGTGAACAACAGTGTACTCAGGCGATTCGAATGCGCCGGCGACGGCGAGGAGGAAGGTGAAGGCGGAGAAGACGACGACGGAGAGAAAGCGATGCATCGGTGTAGTTGTCTCCCGACCTCAATCGCGACGACACTGGTTGGCTGGACCTTATATGCGATTGGACCGTAAGGCAGGTCGGACTGAGCTGCATTATATCAGTTTAATTGGGCCGTTAAGATGTACTGGGCCTAGTTGATTTCAATTTAGGTAAATTGCACTTTTTGCTCTTTAATTTATTCACAATAATGTTAAAATCATCAAAATACAGCCTAAAGCTTTGAAACTTATCACACCGTCAACAGTTAGGGACTTCGGGGCTAAGGTATGACAATTTTAAAACTTTGGAGGTGTTGATCTATAAAATGGATTAATATCTCAGCTTATATTTTGTTTTTGTTCTTAAGTCCTGAAATTTACTATAAAACTAATTTAACTACCTAGCCAATCGGACCGGCCAAATTGAACTTAGATAGAAACTCTATGGCTGGTATTTCGAAGTGACGTGGTAGAATCTTACTGGCAGAGACTTGTCAAAGCTGGTAACGCGGTTTTGGTGCCAGATGAATCCAACGTCAATAATTGACGTCACTGATGACGTCACTTTTAAAATAGATGAAATTTAAAGGGTAATTTTTAAAGATATTTTCAATACCAATATTATATAAAGATTTTATTTTATTGTTAAAAATGTTGAAATCTATTTTGAATTATTATCTAAGTCATTCAAAATAGAATCTTAAAAGTTATTTCAAATGGTTCGATATATTGGTAAAGATATTACTTTTATGTAGGATTAGGATGTATAACGATGTTGAATTTTTTTGTGAGCATTTTTTAATTTATTTTGATGAAAATTTTTTTATAAGGTCAAAATAATCATTTTAAATTTAATATTGCCTAATTTAATATTTTTTTCAAAGTTATTTCAAAATTAATGAAACCTTAGGTTGCATTTGGGGAAAAAAAGAAAAAAAATGAAAATTACCGAAATGGGAATGGAGCGTTCTCTTCTTGTCCTGCAAGTAATGAGACCTGAAAAAGCAGGTACTTAAATGTCAATTTGAGTCTCCCGTCTGCTTCCAGGAAACCACCTGCGACCGCTCCATTTTGACGCCGTTACTTCTCTTCCACGTCGTAAGGCTCGGTCCGATCGTCTCGTCCCCCAAATCTGCTCCCTCTCGAGCCTCGACGGCGAACAACCGGACTCAAAGAAGCCAAATTTAGCATTCGGATCGCGATCGAGCGAGCAAACAAGCAAGGAGACGCATCAAAAAGTGAGTTTTCCTTGGGCACGGCCCCCTCTTCGCGATTTGATGCCGTCCGTCTCCGGTTCTTCACCCTCCGGTAAGAATCGTCGATCTCTACGGATCAATCGTCGTGCCTTTTTTTTCCCTCTGGAATCAGCATGTTGATCGGATAAGTTCGTTCCTGGTTGATGCTTCGGCGGCGTCTTTGCTTAGGCGGATTTCAGAAGGTTTTCTGGAATTTTCCTTTGCATTCTTCTTCCGCTTTTAGGGTTTCAGCCGATTCTAGATCTTTTAGGCCTTTCCCCTCCGATGGAGGGAATATGGGTATAGTTGAGATGGGGCGGTAGATTTTGAAGGAAAAAATCTCGCCTTTCTTCTTCTTCCTCCTTCCCTCGTAGAGGCAAAAGGGGGGATTCTCTGATTGTTTCCTGTCACAGTCAGAAAATGTCGTCGTCTGGAATTCTTGCTCTCAGCCCCATTCGGGAGGACTCGTCCATGTCCTCTGTACGTTTTGACGGCAGCCGATCTCCGCACTGTTCGCAGGAGTCCATCCTTATTTTTCTCCAGGTCCCTGGGCCGTCTGTGATTCCTTTGCGAGTATTGGATTCCGAATCGATTGCCTCTGTGAAGCTTCGGATCAAGAAATTTGCAGTGAAGACGCCGAAGCTGGTGTTTGGCGGCAGGGAGCTGGCACGGAATAATAGCCTGGTCCGCGACTATAGGGTGGGCGATGGAAATGTTTTGCACCTTGTGGTTAGGCTCTCCGATCTCCAATATATCACTGTGAGAACTATCTCTGGGGAAACATATAATTTCCAAGTTGAACGGAACCGCAATGTTGGGTACATCAAGCAGCAGCTTGCACAGAGGGATAAGGGCCTGGACGATGTTGACAACCATAAGCTCATATGTGATGGCGAGGAGCTTGATGATCACCAATTGATTGATGATATCAGTAGGAAAAATGATGCTGTGATTCATTTGCTTATCTGTAAATGTGCAAAAGTTAGGACTAAACCTTTTGAAAAGGACTTTGAGCTGTCAATTGATGCCCCCACTGTGACGGAAAAGGATGGAACCCATGATCATCAAATAGTTGCTAGGAACCTTCTGTACAAGGATTTGTGGATTGAGCCGGTTATAGATCCAAAAATCGAATTGTCTCCGATAATTACAAAACTGATCAATTCTGCTTCCTTAGGGTTGGAGAAGGGTAATTTTCCAATAATGTCTTCAGATGGCTCCGGAGGAGCATACTTTATGCAAGATGATTCAGGTCAAGAGTATGTAGCTGTCTTCAAGCCAATTGACGAGGAGCCAATGGCTGAAAATAATCCTCGAGGGCTTCCTTTGTCAGCTGATGGTGAAGGTTTGAAGAAAGGGACACGTGTTGGAGAAGGAGCGATAAGGGAGGTTGCGGCGTACATCCTTGATCACCCTGTCGGCGGTAAGCGTTTAGCTGATGAAGCAGGGTTTGCTGGTGTTCCTCCAACAGCCATGGTGCGGTGCTCTGATATTGGTTTCCATCATTCTGAAGCGTACAACCGTGCGTCCAAGAATTTCAAGATTGGATCCTTACAAGCATTTGTTGAAAACTGTGGGAGCTGTGAGGATACGGGCCCTCGAGCATTTCCTGTGCAGGAGGTTCATAAGATATCTGTTCTGGATATTCGGTTGGCAAATGCTGATCGCCATGCCGGAAATATATTAATGTGCAAGAATGAAGGACATACGATGCTGATTCCCATTGATCATGGATATTGCTTGCCTGAGAATGTAAGTGCAGCATTTATTTTTGTTGCGGTAAAATGTTAATATTCTCTTTCTCTCTTTTTTTCAGTCCTTCATGTCTGGCTTTCATTTGTCTCTATTTATCTTGATATTTTGAATCTTTTCCAAATTCATAAGCAAATTATTTATTGATATATTGAGAATGTATATAAATTTGAGGCCGTATGTACATTTCTCCTAAAGTTGATAAAAAAGCTGATCTGATTTGATCTCTTATCAATGGCAAGATATGTTTACATGCTTACCAAGGATTATCAAGAATTCAAGAAAACTCAGCCGCCTCACTGGATGCTTTCACAACTGTTCGTCAAGTTTTCTCACAAAAAAATATCACATATCTCGATTTCTGATCATCTTTCTAAGTATGCCGCTTCTTTCAAATTTCATTACCCTTGGGCCAAAAGAATGTATTAAAATTTCAGCTCAATTTACTTGTTGGAATTGTGATTGCATTATTTTGCTTACATTTAGTTCACCATTAACTTTAACAAACACACATTCATTTTATGTGTCCTCATTCTCACTTCTGTTATATCAATAATTAGTCATATTTTCAATTGGTACATAACATAAAAGCTAACTACAATCAATCTGAACTTTAAGTTTGGTGCAATGCTATATAGGATAACAACATCTTTTGTTTTTAGCATGGGCTTCACCATCTTTATTATACTCTTTCTATCGGAGCTGTGCCTTGTTATCAAGTTTGCTGCAATGTTTTTAACATATCTGTTAAATGTAGAGTAGCATATTTTCTTTTCAGCACGGCCTTCCTGATCATTATTTATTGTCTGCTTTGGATCAGAGACGATCAATTAATTTCTTTATTCATGTTTAGTATGCTACATTGCTGAGTATCTATGCCACTGTTTCAGTTTGAAGATTGTACCTTTGAGTGGCTTTATTGGCCTCAAGCCCGTCAGCACTTCAATGATGCAACCATCAATTACATAAAAGCATTAGACGCTGAAGAAGACATCACACTTCTTGAATTCTATGGGTGGAATATCTCGCCTGAATGTGCTCGTACTCTTCGCATCTCAACCATGCTCTTAAAGAAAGGAGCAGAAAGGGGGCTCACTCCATATGATATCGGAAGCATTATGTGTAGGGAAGCAATCAACAAGGAATCAAAAATCGAGGAGATGATCCAGGAAGCCAACGATGCTGTTCTTCCAGGCACTCATGAGTCCATGTTCCTGGAGATACTTTCCGAGATCATGGATCGCCTCCTGGACAAAGTGAAAATGTAGATTAACTGGTTATGGTTCCGTTGTTTCTTTGCAACAGGATGTGTAGCTGTGGACATAAATGATCTAAACTCTGTAAGGTGGTTGTAAGTATGAAGGCCACTACACTGAATGTGTTCATACTTTGTGTCTTTGTGGATTTGAATTCCCTGTAAGTCTTAGCTCTGTTCCCCTCTGACTTTGAATTTTGACTTTTGAAGTTTATTTGTGTCAATTGCATCACTTTTTTTGTTCATTTGAAAGTCTTACAGGCACTCATTTTTTCCATGCTTCCGATGCACATTAACAAGGACTATATGGTTATTTTATTCACAAAGAGTTGAATTTTGTTTTTCAAGAATTATTTGCTTATTTGTTAGGATTTTTATTTACTTAGGTGGCATTTGGTTTAGGGATTTGGAAATGAGAGAATGGAATAATAGAAATATAAGGTATTTTTGTTAATGAGTTTGAGAATGATAATTTTGGAATCATTCTTAAATAATCAGGAATGAACAAAATCCAAGTAAAAGTGGTGGGTTTAAAATTCATTCCCATATCTTTATGTGTTACTTCACGATGTAATTAAAAATATTTGTGAATTTCAATTTAATTTAAGATTAATTTAAATTTAATAATTAATTAATAATTAATAGGTTAATTGTTACTAATTAATTAGGGATTAATTATTCTGCAGACTTTTTTCACGAGAAAGAAACAAAAGCCTGCCGAATCGATTGGTCAATCAATTCACATGAGTTTTGTGAGAAACAGAATGCTTTTGAATTGATTGGCCGATCGATTAAACACCTCCTATCAATCGAGTGCGACGATGAAACTGGTTTATATTTCGATTTTTGAATTGTTTTAAAGTTAGGTTTTTGTTTGCTCGCAGCAACCACCTCTTCCTCCAACCGTCCCTTACTCTTCGAGCAGTCATTGTGCTCTTTCTCTTTTCCCTCCTCTTCTTGTTCTTCATCAAAGAGCAGCATCATTGCTACCATTTTCTTCTCAATGGCTGACCATTCAACCCTAGCTGCTAGGCCGAAGCCACCGAAGCTCGTCGTAGCTCATCGTAGCTCACTGCAGCTATCGAAGATCGTCGTAGCTAGCCAAGGCTGCCAACGACGAAGGGAAAGCAACCCTAACTATGGGGCCTGAGCGCTTTTTCTTTTGCCCAGTTAGTAATAATGTAATATCCTGGGTTTGAGTTGGTTAATAAAATTCAATTATAATGTTATTACATCTTGTATATTATTGCTTGCTTTCAATTGATAATTGATTTTCTTTTGAATGCTTGATAAGTCATAATCATTACTTAACTTTTTGGAATGCTTGATAAGTTACTTAAATGATATTTTTAAAATAATTGATAATTTGATATTGATATTTGATAATTTTTCATAATCATTACTTAACTTTTTGGAATGCTTGATAAGTTACTTAAATGATATTTTTAAAATAATTGATAATTTGAT
>JBBPFP011125919.1:0-11801 GCA_037974795.1 Kaempferia galanga | reverse complement strand
TTGAGAAATTGATTTCAATCACTTATTTCTCCCCCCTAGACATGACCGATCAAAGGCAGTTGAAATCCTGGTGAAGGATTTGAAGGTCTTTGCCTCATTTAATGAGGAGCTATTTAAGGAAATCACTCAGCTTCTAACTCTAGAAAATTTCAGGTTTGAGGTTTTAGCCTTTTATATTCAATTAATGCAAATTTGTACTGAAGCTTTCTTGTTTCTCATAAGCCAAAAAATCCTTATTGTTAAGGGAAAATGAGCAACTTTCAAAGTATGGGGATACCAAATCAGCAAGGACAATAATGCTTGTTGAACTTAAGAAGCTGATTGAAGCAAATCCTCTATTCCGAGATAAACTGCAGTTCCCAAACCTAAAAAATTCTAGGTTGCGCACCTTAATTAACCAGAGGTATGAATCTTCAACATGGTCAATCTCAAAGTCATCTTCATAATTGAAGACCCAATTTGTTATATCTATTACGATTTAGAAAGTACTATTACAATCGAGAAAGTACACTGGTGATCAAATGCCTGCTGGGTAATGTACTTTTAATCTGTTGGTTCCAAGTCTCTCCTAAAGTATGTAATTTTAGAGTTTTGATTTGGTTCACTTGACACCTTCCTTTTTCCACACATTTTTTCTCATGCCCCTTTTTTTTTTCTTTCCATTTCTATATTCAACGGTAAAAAAAAGGTCTTCTTTGTGTTTCTTGATGGACGATACTTGTCACATCAAAACCAGAAAATTATGCATGTTATAGATACCTATTTATAAATTGTTATTTTCCCCCCCCGGATTTTGGAGTTGAAGAGATCTCTTAAAAATTTAGTAGGGAATGTCTCAAGTGCCACCTAATTGTATGTCCTGTAATTTTTTAAATAACTTGGATATTCCAAAACAGCTGCCTGAGAATGCTTGATGTATGTGCATTGTGTACTGGTCAACGAGCGAAAACTTTCAGTTTGATTTATTTTCAGATGCTTGTTTAAGAAATGTAAAATATGTTATGGAGTTCTATATTGACCAGTGGCATGGTTAGGTACTTCATGAGACATCCATGTGTGGAACACAATTGTTGGTCTAGATAGAATACACCAAGAAATCATGGACATGAACTTGCTCTGGTGCATTTAGAAAATTGTTTTTAGTTTCCAGCTGCTCCAATTCTGCTCTGATTTTAACTTTCAACTTTTGGTGCATCTGGTATTTGTTAGTGAATATTTGATCCACTAATAATTTTATGAATAGCAGTTTAAACTGGCAGCATCAGCTGTGCAAAAACCCTAGGCCAAATCCAGACATAAAGACTCTTTTTGTTGATCATTCTTGTGGGCAACCAAATGGTGCTCTTGCTCCATCACCAGTAAACAATCAACTGCTTGGAGCAATGCCCAAAGCAGGAAGTTTTCCTCCATTGGGTGCTCATGGGGTATTTTTCCTATGTTTATTCTATATCCTATTCTTTATGAGAGTTATGTTATATTGTTGAAGTGTTTTGCTTCAGCCTTTTCAATCTGCCCCAACACCAGTTCCTACACCCCTTGCTGGTTGGATGTCCAATCCATCATCTGTAACCCATCCAGCTGTCTCTGGTGGACCGATTGGGCTCAATGCACCTACAAATCCTGGTAGCATGCTGCACTGTAATCGCTAGTGCTGAAAATTGTTGTTGATAACTTGAGTAATGTTTTGTTCTTGAATGTAGTTGCAATTTTAAAGCATCCAAGGACACCTCCAACAGCCAACCCTCCAATTGAATATGCATCTGCAGATTCTGACCATGTATCGAAAAGAACAAGGCCCCTCGGGATGTCTGATGAGGTCTGCTCAATGTTTCTACCCTAAGTTTTTGTTTTTTGGTTCTGGACCTATTGTCGATTCTGTTAGTTGTCTGGTGATCCTTTCTCTACAGATTCAATGGTTGATTTTGTTGGTTGTTTGGTGATCCTTTCTCTAATTCTGAACTACATGATTCAGGTAAATCTGCCTGTCAATATACTGCCAGTTTCCTATCCTCAGAACCATAACCAGCCTACATTTTCCCTGGAGGACTTACCAAAAACAGTTATGCGAACACTGAGCCAAGGATCAAACCCTATGAGCATGGATTTTCATCCAATCCAGCAAACTATTCTTCTTGGTACTCCTTTTCAATAAATAATTGTTCACCATGCTTGTTTTCCTTTTGAAGTTTTAGCACTTAATGTTCCTTGCTTTATTGATCTGGATTCTTTGGTTGCCTTGTTATAGTTGGTACAAATGTGGGTGATATTGCATTATGGGATGTTGGCACTAGGGAGAGATTAATTCTTAAGAACTTCAAGGTGTGGGAGCTTGGAACTTGTTCCATGTCCCTGCAGGTCTGTTTTCACTTCGTTGATATTATGCATTGCTGTATGGTCCCGTCTCTTGTGCATTTTTGTTTTTGTCTTTCTCTTCGTTGATATTATGCATTGTTGTATAGTTCTGTCTCTTGTGCATTTTTCTTTTTCTTTTTGTTTAACATTCCTCTCTATGCTTCCCAGGCTTCTTTGGTTAAGGATCCTGCTGTATCAGTTAATCGCATCATATGGAGTCCTGATGGCTCCTTGTTGGGTAAGCTAGTTTTATAAATGCAAAATAAATAATACTTGGTGATGTTTATAGTAATATCTTTAAGTTGTGTAGGTGTTGCTTACTCAAGGCACATTGTGCAAATATATTCTTATAATGGCGGTGATGATATCAGACAACACTTGGAGGTTTGAAAATCACTAGATTTTCCTCTTTTCAGTAATTACTTGCTCCATTTGACTTTATCTATGGTTTCTGAAATCTGAATGATAGATTGATGCTCATGTTGGCGGCGTCAATGATATTGCATTTGCTCATCCCAATAAGCAGCTTTCTATAATCACCTGTGGAGATGACAAAACAATTAGGGTGGGTAGAACTCTGAATTATTGTAGTATGTGTACTTTCTTTCTTGATGTTTTATCAAAGTTTATGGTACATTAGGTTTGGGATGCAACTAGTGGCACAAAACAGTTCACCTTTGAAGGACATGAGGCACCTGTTTACTCTGTTTGTCCACATCACAAAGAAAACATTCAGGTAGTTAAACTGTTTAGACTATTGTTTCTCTCAGATTGATCTTAACTCTGCATTGACATATTGTCTTAGCTTTTTCCTTATTGAATCCTTAAGACTAGTTAATATTTTGCCTGTTTTTCTTGCAGTTTATCTTTTCAACGGCACTGGATGGAAAAATAAAGGCATGGTTATATGACAATTTGGGATCAAGGGTGGATTATGATGCTCCAGGGCACTGGTGCACGACAATGGCTTATAGTGCTGATGGTTCAAGGTATGTTTTCAGGTCTGTTGAACCTTATAGGACAAAGAAATAATAGTGGTTCTCTTCTGGTTTCCTCACCATTTTGGTATTTCCTCATTTTTTTTTTGTAGACTCTTTTCATGTGGGACAAGTAAAGAAGGGGAAACTTTCATTGTGGAGTGGAATGAAAGTGAAGGAGCTGTGAAGAGGACATATCAAGGTTTCCGGAAACGTTCTTTGGGAGTTGTGCAATTTGATACCACTAGAAACCGGTTTTTGGCTGCTGGTGATGAATTTCTTATCAAATTCTGGGATATGGATAATATCAATTTACTAACAACTGTTGATGCTGACGGTGGCCTACCAGTAATCTCTATTCTTTTTTTCCCCCTTCTTTTTTGGCCTCTCATATGCTTCTAGAAAAAGTTTTATGTATCAATTTCCAACTTTAGGCAAGCCCAAGGATGAGATTCAACAAGGAAGGAACACTATTGGCTGTTTCTACTCATGATAATGGAATTAAAATTTTGGCAAACGGTGATGGAATTCGCCTATTGCGAACACTTGAAAACCGCTCCTTTGATACTTCTAGGGCTGTCTCAGAGACTGCAACAAAGGTACCTCTATCTAATAGGATTAATTACTTTTTTCTTGATAAAGTGAGAAGAATTTGATGATATTAATGTTTCCTGATACAGCCTATAGTAAGCCCATTGTCTGCTGCTGCTGTTGCAACAACTTCTGCAATAACTGATAGAACTGCACCAGCTATGGCAATTGCTGGAATGGTCTCTGGATTTTTGTTTCATGAAATTTTATTCTTCTAGTAAGCTATATTTTCTTCTTGTACAGTTTGTAAATTTGTGTTTTAACATCATTTTGATATTTAACAGAATGGAGATGGCAGAAACATGGTTGATGTCAAACCTAGAATCACTGATGAATCATTGGAAAAATCAAAGATCTGGAAGCTTACTGAAGTCAATGAACCAGCTCAATGTCGATCTTTAAAACTCCCAGATAGTCTTAGAACAAGCAAGGTTTGATTTCTATAGTTTTGGAATTCATATGTGAAGCATCATGGTGATTGTTGTATATTGCATGTGTATTTTGGGAAATATTATAAATAACAAAGAAGTGTTATACATGAAGATATGCTGTCACTTAACAAATAGTTTGACATTTCTTGTAGTTATAATGTGTAGTGAATTGTGCCAATGCAGTAAGATGCATATTAGATTAGTATCCGAACTTTGTTTTATTTTTGTCATTTGTTTTCTATCTTTTTCTAACAAATATGCAGCTAGCCATAGGGTAAGCATCATTAATCTTTCCATGTGGTCAACCGAGCAAATTTTATGTTTAATAGCTCCCAAGACTCATCTATGCAGCTAAGCGTTCCATATGTGAAGGACTATTATTTGTGTGTGTGTGTTGGGGTGGGGGTATAAATTAATTACTTTTTCTAATTTGGGGGAAAGGTGTTTCTGTATCTATGTGCACAACTTGGTTGCATTTCTCGTGCTCAGTGGAATCATTGCACAGTTGAAATTGTGTATTGAATGAGGTATAATCCGATAAATGAATGATTCTAATGTAGTTTCTATTTCGTCTATTCTGATTACTCAAATAAACCTGTTAAATGAATTCCAGTCACCACCACGATTCAATTGAATTATCTTGCATTTAGGGAAGAAAGAACAATATTTGAAAGTCCTTACTCCAACTTTATATTGCAGATTTCTAGGCTAATATACACCAATTCTGGGGTTGCCATTTTGGCTTTAGCTTCAAATGCAATTCATCTACTCTGGAAGTGGCCTCGTAATGAACGGCATTCAAGTGGAAAGGTGAAGATATGATAAATACTTCCAGAAAGTACCTTCTTTTCTATGACAATTTACAAAGTCGTTCTCCACTTTGCTAGTTATATGCTATTGTAGGCGACTCTCCACTTTGCTAATTATATGTTATTGTAGGCGACAACAGGCGTTGCTCCTCAGTTGTGGCAACCACCAAGTGGCATATTGATGACTAATGAGATAACTGACACAAATCCTGAAGAAGCAGTCCACTGTTTTGCACTTTCAAAGAATGATTCTTATGTTATGTCAGCATCAGGAGGGAAAATATCGCTATTCAACATGATGACATTTAAAGTTAGCCATAGATAATATAACAAAACACAGCTTGTTTTGCATTGGGACCTGACATTTTGTTCTTCATGGCAGACTATGACAACGTTCATGGCACCTCCACCTGCAGCTACTTTTCTTGCATTTCATCCACAAGATAATAATATAATTGCTATAGGAATGGAAGATTCCACTATTCAGATCTATAATGTTCGAGTTGATGAGGTACTTTGCTATGACAGTTGCATCTGATATTTGCGTAAAGAATTTTGTGACTGACGACAGACTTATTCTTCTGCAGGTCAAGAGCAAACTTAGGGGGCACTCTAAGAGAATTACCGGTCTTGCCTTTTCAAGTGTTCTGAATGTTTTGGTATCATCTGGAGCTGATGCTCAGGTTATTCACTGCTCTCTTACTATAAATAAATAATAGTGCATATAATTTGGCGATTGTGAACTGGTGTTTGATAGTGTTTTAGTACAGCATGAAGGAGTTGGTGTAACATAAGCTTTCCTCTTCAAATATAAATGCCCGTTTTTCCCTTGCAGCTTTGTGTGTTTGGAACCGACGGATGGGAAAAGCAGAGAAGTAGATTTCTGCAAATACCTTCTGGCCGTACACCAGCAGCGATCTCAGATACGCGCGTTCAGTTCCATCAAGACCAGATACACTTCTTAGCTGTGCATGAAACCCAGATTGCTTTATATGAAACAACTAGATTAGATATTGTGAAGCAGGTATTTGCATTACATTGTGAATATTGTCAGTCTTATAGCTCAATAATAGTTTACCCTTCTCTTTCAGTGGTCTCCCCGTGAGGGTTCCGCACCCATTTCACATGCGACATTCTCTTGTGACAGTCAGCTAATATATGCTAGCTTCTTAGATGCCACCATATGTATATTTAATGCTACCAATCTCACTCTACGATGCCGTATTCTTCCGGCTGCTTATCTTGCTGGCAATGCCAGGTACTTTAAAGAATCTGCACATATTTTATACTTTCCAATCCCAGATCAGCAATTAGCATTATGGATATGAGGCTAAGCACAAACCTTCGTCATAACCATTGACAAGTAACTAGATGTTAACCTGCAACTTTTGCTAGAGTTCTTCAACATCATATAAAAGTTTGCTAGTTATGCCAATAACTGCCTCGATCAATACTTGTTTTCTCAATACTTCAACTGTCACCTGCCGAGTGTATGTTACTTGAGATTTACTATAGAGGATTGATATCTATTTCTTTTTGACAGCACTACCGTATATCCACTTGTGGTTGCTGCCCATCCATCAGAGCCAAATCAATTTGCCTTGGGCATGACAGATGGTGGAGTATATGTATTAGAGCCCCTAGAATCAGAAGGTAAATGGGGTGTTAATCCACCCGCAGAGAATGGTTCAGCAAGTAGTATGTCCGCCACGCCCCCGCCTGGAGCTTCTAATTCAGATCAACCACAGAGGTGATGGAAACAATCACAAGCACAAAATTTAACCCTTTTCATCTTAAAGAGTCTTAGAGGGATAGGTCCTTCAAGCAGCCGAGAGATTTCTGCGGTACACTTCCCTTTGTATGTTCTCGTATTTGTATGTTGGGAAAGAAATATTCTATGGCAGAATTGATTATGTTGCTTATGTAACGTGAAGGTTGTCTTTGATATGGACCAAAACCCAGATATCTGATGTGTGTTTGAATTTAATTTCTCCTAGGTAGGTATTGACTGACGTGAAAATTGTGCTCCCTTCTTTCCGTTGCACTTGTTTATTGTCTCGTATTCTAAAATTGTAGCAAGAAAGTTAATGTTATTCGACTTGTAGTGTTGCGTGCGACATGTAGTTCATGCAAAATTGCCAAGTACAAGTTCTTGCCTGGCTTGATTTATCAGATGATACGCAATGTAGTAGTTTTCTTTTTATTTCTATTGTACCTTCATAATTTCTTATTATTGAGTTTGCTTGATCGTTTCCATGTGGCAAGCAATCAGACCACAATTAAAATCATTCGTATGCTGCTAGGAACAATTAAATATCTCAAAGCGGCTGATTCAAAACATTAAACCAAGTGTAAGAACATGTGGAACAAGCATTTGCAAGAGGCATCAGCCGAAGAACACAAACTTAATATGAAAACCAGCCATCTGAACAGAAAAGCATGTTTAATAATCTGAAAGCCAAAGTCGAATCCAGTTGTAACGAGAAGCCAACCAAACTCCACTACAACTATCTTGCCACAATCTAACAGCCACCAGCTATCTCTAACGATTCAACAACTCACGAGATAATACTATCATTAAGCGATAATGCTGCCAGCTGATCGGCAGGCACATTGCCCTTCTGCTGTCCGATGCTCCTCAGAACTTCCATTGCCTCTGCAACTTTTGCTCTAAGTGCATCCGGTGATTCCAGCAGGTGCAGAACCTCTGTTTGGTCCATCTCCAGTAGCATACCGGTAACTTTAGCTGCATGATCGCGTTCAACACTCTCCACAAGTGGATACAGATTCTCACCAAGCATCTACACATTAAGATAAGAACATAGCTGAGTTTTGAATGTTCAACTGGGATCACAACAGTTAATTAACTCTTAGCATAAAGGCCATGATGTAAGCTCCAGCATCCAGTGAGTTAGAATTGAATTGTTTACTTGAAAGAGAAAATTTTAAAGATAGTGCACAATAATCGGGCAAAGGGGAAAAGGCACTTGCATGGGAAAAAAAAATACTTACCATCCTTTGGTGCTCAGGAGGAGCATTTGCAAGGGCTGAAGCCAATGTTCCAATCGGACCAGGTTGTGACACGCCAACATCTCGCATAGGCAAACCTCCAATGTCGTAAGGTGAAAGCATGCCACCAACACCAGGCGTAGGAACATCAGACATGTTGCGACCTGGAGGATGGCGTTGAACAAGCCCCCTTGGAAGCATCTGCTAGCTCAATATTGAATGTGAACAAATATCAGCCAAAAGCTAAAGATGTAAGATGTTAATGTAAAAGTATTAGATATGTCAGAGCAGACATATAAAGATGAGAGCACCAGCAGAAGTAAAAAAACATGCAACCATGTGTATTCCTATTCCTCTAGTTACTATTAGAGATTTCCATGGCATCGAGTAGGTTATGAAATTAGCTTCACTACTTGTGTTAATTATTCCCGCAACATCTGTGAATCCTATAAAGAGCGACCAATTTTCCCCGGGGAAACGTTGAGTTGGCTAGTATGGGGCAGAGTTGCTACCAGAGGGCAAGAGTTCAAACCTCAACAAAATCAAGGAAAATAAAAAATGCCCTATCCGCAGTAGCCGACTACAATTTCCCGATTTCATCACAGATGGTCGTGGGGCCATTGGGGTAGTGGATTCCACCTTTAGCTACCATATAATGAGCGGCCAATTAGTGAGTCTATGCTCTATTACTGCTTAATTATATGACTTCCGGAGCTAAGCATATTCCATCACAAAGGCAACCACAGTACGAAGACTACTTTTTTCATGAAATATTTCACCTTTATTGAAAATTTTCAAGTTGTTGCAGCTCTTAGAATTTAAACTCAAATGCCTTTAGATTAACCACTGACCTGTTGCTGCATTAGAGGTATTGACTGCTGTGTTTGTTGCACAGGTCCAGCTCCAGTACGTCTGCTATCTGGACGATGCATCTGCTGACCTTGTTGGACAAGGGGCACATAGATATTTGGCATATGTGCTCCTGCGGGACGCATTCCAGGTATAAGTTGTTGCTGGAAACCAAACCCTGGCTGCTAATGAAACCATTATATGTTAGCGCTTACAGTAATCAAATGCAAATGTCCAGTACTGCAAGTAGTATGGCAAAAATGGCATACAGAGGCAATAGTATGATTTGGCCATTACAGTAATAATATAGTAGATATCTGCAAACAACATAAAGTTGAATTTAAATACAACCAATAAGAAGTGTACATCTACAACCCATTAAGGACTTATATATCATCAAAATCATAAATATATTCATAGAAAAACATTATTAACTGTGCATAACTACAAATAAGACAAAATTAAGTTTACATCCATCCAAGGGAAGGGTACATCTGCAGTCCTTTACCATCCAAGAACAAAAGACAAATTACTTGTCCATCGAGCATACAACAAAAACATAGACAATTATGGAGTTGTATTACGGTCCTCCAAGCAACGCATATAATGATCAGACCTAGAGAGCTTGAAACTTTGAAGAAAGATAAATATAAATTGAGCATCATATAACATCATAATAGATAATGATGGTATTTTTACCAATTACTCAATTGTGAAAGAAACAGATGTATCTAAATCTTGAATATAACTGATACGGATGAATTAAAAGTAAAAAATAAATAAATGAAATAGACAATAGACATGACCTGAGGTGGCATAAGGGCAGGAGGTGCTTGACCATAAAATATTTGTTGCCCAAGACCAGGAGCACCGGGAGGGTACATGGGAACAGGTGGGCCAACATTAGGAGTCATCGCTACAGGTCGTATTTGTGAAAACTGTGCCTGTAAATTAGACAAGATGTAAAGCATGCATAGTCCACTTCGAGACCAAAAAAAAAAAAAATGGGCAAAGCGTGCATGTTGCTCCAAGAGCATGGAATTTAGCAAAAATTAAAAGGTTAGATAAATACATGAAAAAAAACCCAGAAAAGTGTCAGGATGGATACCAACCCCAGGAAACATAATAAGCTTGCAAAATCAAATGCAAGCAATCATTGTTAAATGCATATACCTAAAAATATAAAATATAGTTTTTTTTTCAACTAGTAATTTGCATCTAATAAGGATGATACAGAAATTCAAATGATTAATTATAATAATTTTAGTTCCAATCTACATAAACCCTAAAGAGAACCAATGAGGCTATGAGCATCAGAAAAAACAATAAGAAATCTAGTCAAGGGTGGTCATAGTAGATTTGAACATGTCAATATAGACACAATCATGACACTCAACCGAATTTTGTAGCTTGTTTTGCATTCTCAGATAATTATCTTCTTTCAAATTAAACAGCATACATGTTAATTCAAGTTGAGACATTTGTCAAAAACTGCAGCGACACGTGAACCATGTAGATGCCTTCATAAACTTGTTTATTAGCATTGACAATAGTTCATATGGTTCATAATACCTGCAACCTAGCTCTTCTGTCTTCTTTACGTTGTGCCAGTGCAACATACAGTGGCTTCCCACAGACCATCTTTCCATTCATATCTGCAAGCTGTATAAAAAATCAAATGTGATCGCTTCACTATCATTCATATCGGATAGATATTGAGACAGAAAGTCCAAAACATCAAGATTTTACCGCTCGAGATGCTTCTTCTGGAGTTAAGAAAGACACAAATCCAGAACCTTTACTTGCTCCATTTGATTCCCGCATAACCTATGACTCAATGATATATCAAATATGTCAATGAGAAGGTTCTTACACCTTAATAGGCATAATTTCTCATCAGATAACACACAATACCTTGCAAGAAGTTATGGTACCAAAATCAGAAAATAAATCTCTCAGTTTGTCATCTCCAATGCTATCATCTAAGTTCTTTAGATATAAGTTAAGTCCTTGGTATTTGTCCACTGTATCTTTTGCACTCTGGTCAAACTTTTCCTTTAGTTCTAGTTCCCTTTCATATTTCTTCAGTGCCTTTCCAACATACCACTCTTTTTCATCAAATTTCTGCCCATTGAGTTTCTGAACTGCTTGAGCAGCAGCATCTGAATCCTCAAAATTAACAAAGCCAAAGCACTTTGATTTTCCTTCCCCATCTGTCATAACAACAGCACTAGTAATTCTCCCATACTTGCTGAAGATTGTTTCAAGATCTTCCTTTGTAGTTGATTCAGAGAGGTTTTTGACATAAACATTAGAAAATTTTGCCTTGTCTGAAGAGTTCTCTCTTTCCTGTTTGCGAAGGAATGGTCCAACAAAAACTGGTTTATCATGCACAAGCATGCCATTTACCTTATTAATTGCTGCCTGTGCTGCTTCATCTTGTTCAAATTGTACGAAGCCATATCCTTTCGACTGACCAGATGCATCTATTGCAACCTTGCATGAAAGAATAGTACCGAACGTCGAAAAGATTTCATGTAATGCTTTGTTGCCTATTGTTTTATCTAGATTCTGAAAAGTAAAAAAATTAAAGAACACACTAAATGTAGAGCAAAATAAATGTATGGGAAAGTGCATCTAAAATAAAATCGAAAAAAGTCACATTACCTTTATAAATATATTTGCTTCCCCACTTTGGCGGATGCTAGGGTCACAATTAGAATACATAATGCGAATAGGCTTATTGTTAAGAAGGGTAAAGTTCAGCACTTCCAACGCTGATG
>JBBPFP011125593.1:0-11809 GCA_037974795.1 Kaempferia galanga | reverse complement strand
ATAATGGATCAACTTAATAGATTTTACATGGTAAATTTACATTTGATAATCTAAAATCTAATAAATTTAAGTTTGGTCATGTAAATAAATTTGATAGTTTGGCACTCTTCCTCCTAAGAATATCAAATGAAATGATCACTTCTTGGAAAAGAGCATATTTATTTTGTTTTTTTATGAGCAAATATTTTCTTAAACACAGACCAGAAAATTAAGCTATTTCACTAGCCTGCTTGAAGAAATAAGGGGCACAATTGTTGCCATTGAAGAAATTTATAAGACCCCACGGTGTAAATGAATTGGTACGAACTTATATCTAATAAAGTGACAGTAAACTTAAAGATATGGCTCGATATCCTACTTTGAGTCGATTACTAAGAAGAAGAGATAGGGTCTCAGGTAATGGACCGGACGTTTACTTAGTTTTTTTTTTAAATGATAAGTTAATGATTAAATTTTTTTAAGAGATAGTTGATTTAAAAATATTAAATTGATAAACTATGTGATTATGAATATTTTTAAATTTATCTTACAATTGATGAAAAATGTTAATAAGGCTGAATTGATCACATTCAAAATTACCTTAATAGATATTAAAATAAATAAAAAATAAAGAGAAGATATATGAATCTAAGCTTAGGCACTAATATGTAAAACTAAAATTTTGTTGTTATGAGTTTATTCGAGTGATCATGTCTTCCCGTTAGAATTTGCTCTCCTTGGCATCCAACACATTGATTTGATGCATAATAAATATATATCACGTAAATTAGAAGTTCGTTTAATTAAGTTTATTTACTATTAATTCCACTAAACGCTAACGAATTTATTTTATTGAAAAAGAAAATCAATTATTACATTTCCACTGAAATTTAGGAACACTAGGTAAAGGTTAATTTGTTAGCTACAACGTCCTGTCGGCGTAAGTAATTTACGCAATTTAAGATTGTGTGCAGTGTGC
Organism: Kaempferia galanga; assembly: GCA_037974795.1. Lineage (NCBI taxonomy): Eukaryota > Viridiplantae > Streptophyta > Magnoliopsida > Zingiberales > Zingiberaceae > Kaempferia > Kaempferia galanga. Next base: position 10,851 of record JBBPFP011125593.1, on the reverse strand, counting down.
TTTCTGGGGAGGAGAGATAGTGCAGGAAATCAAAGTAAATCCAGAGTCGACCAACGGAACACCAACGCATGGGCCCCACATTTTGTGAGCAGGGCAGGGCAACAGGGCAGGGCAGGGCAAGTGCAGAAATCGTGACCAAAATACCGCATTTATTATAGAAGAGCAGGAACGAGAGGAGCCGCCTGAGGCAGCGGATCGAATCGACGTCCCCCCAGCGCCGAGACGACGCCCCTGGCACGCATTGGCCCAACCTCTTCGATTCTTCATCTCGCTTCACTGGTATTTGGTTCTTCGAACTGTATCCCTCTTTCTCCAAATGGCTGCTTGCTTGTTAGATGCGTTGGTGAAGCTGCTTCTGCTGTCGAATTTCTTAAACCTCTGTGATTTGCTTGCCAAGTTTTCGATTTCCATGCTTACGAGTTTTCAAAGGTTGGTTTTGATGAACTTCTGCTGTTTTACTTGGGTTGCGAGATTAACCCTAAAATGGTTTTAGTCGTGCTTCAACTCCTTTGTTGTCACTTTGTGATCAGTGGTCATCCTTCTTTTTTTTTAAAAAAAATCCTTCTTCTTTCTATTTTTTTTTTTGGAAATATTTGGTCTTAGATTCACTTAGTATCAAACTATTTCGTTGTTGAAAAACAAAAGACCTTTTTTTTGGTTGTTGCCATTTTCTTGTATTTAAATGCACCTTTGCTTTACTTCCTAGCTTTCCCCCGACAATTCCTGAATGTTTTTTCTGGAGATAATTCCTTGTTGCATCTGCGTCTTTGGATGTTAGCAGTCGAGGCTTTAACTTTTTTTTTAGCGTTCTTTGTAGAGTTTCATACCAGTTGAAGAAGGGAAGAGAACTACCAGTTTGTCAAAGGTCGGTCTTCTTTTCCCGCGTTATATTTTGTTTGTTTGGTCATGGAAAGAAGATCTAATTGTACCCCTGTGGGGGAAAATGGAGTATTGGATGTGAAACCATTACGTTCTTTGTCGCCAATGTTCCCTGCACCTTTTGGCTTCAACATGGTTACACAGTCAACTGTGCCACCCCTTGTTTGCATCAGCCCCTTTGGCTCATCTCATTCAGGTCTGGATCCTTCACATTTCAACCAAGGACTGCCAAATAAAGGCTCTATTGCTACAAATGAGGGAGCTGCTCATGTTGCAATGAGGTTTGGTGTTAATGGCTCCATAAATTTCACACCAGTCTCTGCTTCAAATAGAACACCACTCCCTGGATCCTTTGGGAAAACAGGAGCGACCATTGTGCCTGTGGATGATGATGACGATGATGACCCCGCTGTTGAAGGTAAAACTCAAACTTCGAACAAGAGAGGTAAAAAATCACGATCAAGTAGCTCTGGGTCAGATGCCAAACACAAACGACTTATTAAGAGTTCAAGAAAGCTGCTTCCTTTGTCGCTACCTATGCCAGATGACCCAAGGGAGTCAGTGGATATGATCCTTATGACTTTTGATGCACTCCGCAGGAGGCTTCTTCAGGTGGATGAGGTAAAAGATGAGGGCAACCGCCAATACTTGAAAGCTGGGGCCATTATGACTGCTAGGAATGTGAAGACTAACGTGGGGAAAAGGGTTGGATCTCTCCCTGGAGTTGAAGTTGGAGATATTTTCTATTTCAGGATTGAGATGAACTTGATTGGTTTGCACGTTCCTAGTATGGGTGGTATTGATTACCTAACAACTAGATTTGATGACAAAGATGAGCCTGTTGCTATTTGTGTTGTGTCAGCTGGTGGTTATGAGAATGAAGAGGATGATGTTGATGTCTTGATTTACAGTGGCCAGGGAGGTAGTGGGAAGCATGACAATAAACCAGTTGATCAGAAACTGGAAAGAGGGAACCTTGCCCTTGACAGAAGTTCTCAGAGGAAGAATCAGATCCGGGTTGTACGGAGTGCCAAAGATATTAATTGTCCAACTGGTAAAATATACATCTATGATGGACTTTACAAGATTGAAAGCTCATGGATAGAGAAAGCTAAGGCAGGCTTCAACATGTTCAAGTACAAGTTGCTAAGAGAACCAGGACAGCCTGATGGAATTGCAGTATGGAAAATGACCCAAAAATGGAAAGAAAATCCATCAAGTAGAGGTAGAGTGATATTGCATGACATATCTTCAGGTGTAGAAAACATTCCTGTTTGCCTTGTCAATGAGGTTGATGATGAGAGAGGACCAAACCATTTTGTATACATAACAAGTGTCAAGTATCTCCATCCTACTGATATGATGAAGCCTTTGCAGGGTTGCATGTGCCTTAGTGTGTGTCTCCCTGGTGATGCGAACTGCTCTTGTGCCCACCATAATGGGGGTGATTTACCATACAATTCTATGGGCCTCCTTGTATGTCGTAAGCCGTTAATTTACGAGTGTTTCTCATCTTGCCAATGCACATTAAATTGTCGAAATAGGGTGACTCAGAAGGGTATTAGGCTTCACTTTGAAATTTTCAGGACAAGTAATTGCGGTTGGGGTCTTCGTTCTTGGGACCCTATTAGAGCAGGTACATTTATTTGTGAATATACAGGTGAGGTTATTGATAGGAGCAAAATTGCAGATGAAGGTGAAGAGGATGAGCATATCTTTCAAGCTACCTATCATGGTGAAAAAGCAATGGGGTTCAATTGTTGGCCTGAATTATTGGAAGAGGCCGAATTAAGTAGTGAAACTGAGGTGTTTAGGTCGTTTCCCATTACATTAAGTGCAAAGAATTTGGGCAACATATCACGTTTTATGAATCATAGCTGCTCCCCTAATGTCTTTTGGCAACCCGTTTTATATGATCATGGCGATGAAGAGTATCCACATATAATGTTCTTTGCAATGAAGCACATTCCCCCTATGACTGAACTGACATATGATTATGGTCCTGGATCTGGATCACTCTATAGTAAGAAGTGCTTGTGTGGATCTCCAAATTGCCGAGGCTATTTTGGATAAAACTTCATGATAGTATATTCATAAGCAATCACCCATCCCTCAAGGTAATGGTTTATTCCGACTTTTTATACTTATTCTTGTGGATATCTTTGTTCATATTTGGAAACTTTCTTCTTTAACCAGTTAACAAATTGGTGGTTGACTTATTATGTTGCCTACCTTGTATTCTTTATATACCTATCATATGCTTCATTTATAATGCAAGTTGACGAAAACTTAAAGCAACATTTTATGGTGTTTAACTTACGCATTAGTTTCTGAAGATTAAACTAGCATTCATTGTATTTCTCTTTGTAAAGGATTAGATCTTGTGTATACATTCATACCTTGCTTTCTAAAAAGCCATTTCACTCTTTCTTGATGTCCTTTTCAATTATAATAAAATAATCACATCTTCCCTTTTGACCAGTTTTTCCATTGATGGATGACAACTTTGGAAGGTTATAAATATAAATACTTGTTGGATTAGTGTAGAAAGAATAGCATATTTTAATTCTGAATTGTATCAGTTTCTGACACATTGTTTGCACTGCCTGGTATGCATTTTTTCTTCCATTGATCTGTTGAATGATGCTTGGATTTAAACGTTGATGACATTTTACTAGTAACAACCTGGTTAAGTTTCTCAAAGTGGTATTTCAAGCCATGATGACATTTTACTGGACTAGATGAACATTGCTAGAATTGGGTCAGGACTTTGTTGCAGTAATTGAGGGAATTTTTTATATTCAAATCTTTAGGTATAACTCGCTGCATCTGTTTTCATCATGCCAGGTATTTAGAGTATTTGGCAGCGGATTATTAGAAACTTTATTGACTTATCATAGTTTAGCATATAGTTTGTAGGAACTATATTGACTTTGTTGCAGTACTACAACAACAACCAAGGCTTATCCCACTATTTGTTGCAGTAATTGAGGGAATTTTTTATATTCAAATCTATTTGCTTTAGGTATAACTTGCTGCATTTTTATTCTTGTATTCGTTTGATGTCGACGCTGAGGTGGACTCCTTTGTTGGACACCTCTATAGTCAGTAGCAAATAAAACAAATTAGCTACCGCTATAGTAGAAATAAATTAGCTATTGCTTAATTAGTAGAAATAAATAATGACCTAATTTAACTACTATTATAGTAGAAATCAATAATGTCCTAATTAGCTTTTTTATTTTTGATTCCTTGTTTCCTTTATGGGTTGGTCTTTCCTGAATCGTGTCATGTTTGACTCCTTATACAAGGAGTGTTATTATTAATAAAGGGAGAAAAAAGAAAATTTGAGTAATTGGACTTTGTCTAGGATGAGTCTTTCCCCCTCCCTTCGCCCTTGCGTGTTGCATGACCAAGTCCAGATCTGGATCTTGACCTGTGACTCGATCCTACATTCGGGACCATAACAACTTGATATCAGAATTCATCATGGGTGACATGGATCCTATCACATCCAAACTCGATGCCTTAGTGGAAAGATTGACGTCGCATCAAGTTTTCATGGAGCATATCACCTCCTGCCCATCAGGACTTAGGAGTAGATGGCCGAGTTATCCCGTACTATTCAAGAGCCAAGACGACGGCCGGTGCCTACCACAAACAACCCTACCAGCGTGGAGTGTGACCCTTCCAAAGCCTTGGAGGTCAGACTTGAACCGTTAACTAGGGTACTTGAAGATGGAGTTCCCCACCTATTATGTAGAAGAGGATCCACTAAGTGGGTGAAAAGGTGTGAAGACTGATTTGCCAACCAAAGGACTGAATAAGGCGACAAGGTTGGCCTTCCTGCCCTCCACTTGGTAGGGGAAGCCCCACTTTGGTTTGAGCAGATGGGACAGTAAGAGCTAGATATGACTTGGAATCAATTCAAACATCATTGCCATATCCGCTTTGGGTCGCCTATGACCAACAATCCTCTCGGAGAGCTAGCAAATTTGAAGCAGGCAGGCTCTGTATAAGACTACCAACGACAATTCTAGTCCCACCTCACCCAAACCTCCGACCACAACAACAGGTTGACTTGTTCACTCCGGGGCTAGTCGAAGATCTTCGTATCGACATCGAACTGCAGAAGCCCAGAAGCTTTGGCATTGCAATGCATATGGCTAGGCCATTAGAACGGAAGCAGTGCTTCCATTGAGTCAGGGGGCATGCGCACAAATTGGGGCGAAACCACAACCAAGCGCAATACTAGCAGTGGAGGCCTTCCTTTGGTGAAGACCAAGACAACATGGGACATGAGCAAGGAGACTTCACTTGCTTCATTCTTCAAGCGTCCGACCCACGTCGAGATGGCAAAATGGAAAGCCAAGGGCCTCTGTTTTAACTGTGATGAGTCCTACTCCATGGGTCACAAGTGTAAGTGCTTGTTTTGGATTAAAGTGCGACAGGTAAGGTGAAGAAGAGGGGAAGTGGACCCAGAATTTTCCCTCCATGCTATTAATGGCGTCATACCCCACTTTCGAGCCTAAGGACAAGCTCAGCATCGAGGGGGGAGTGATGATGCGGACATCGAGGTAGACGCTATAGTCGGATGACGCTATAGTCGGATGCAAATAAAACAAATTAGCTACTACATAGTTAGCTACTGCTATAGTAGAAATAAATTAGCTATTTCCTAATTAGTATAAATAAATAATAGTATAATTTAACTACTGCTATAGTAGAAACAAATAATAGCCTAATTAACTTTTCTATTTTTGATTCTTTGTTTCTTTTATGGGTTGGCCTTTCCTAAATCGTGTAATGTTTGACTCTTATTTAAGGAGTATTATTATTAATAAAGGGAGAAAAATAAAAATTGAGTAATTGGACTTTGTCTAGGATGAATTTTTCCCCCTCCCTTCCCACTTGTGTGTTGCATGATCAAGTCTGAATCTCGACCTGAGACTCGATCCTGCACTCGGGACCATAACATCATCATGCCATATATTTAGAGTATTTGGCAGTGAATTATTAGAAACTTTATTGACTTGTCATAGTTTAGCATATAGTTCGTAGGAGCTTCAATTGAAATTTGTGAACAAAATGACCTGAAGCTCCATATGTAAAAGAGACCACATATTTATGAAAATTTATTTGCCAAAGCATTCTAAGATGTTATCTTCATCCAAGTTCTTATTAACGGTGCATATATAATTTGCTATGGCATTTTCTTCAAGTCTTGGAATTATTCTTGTGGGATTTTTTTTCTTTTTTTCTAAAATTTTTGCATTATGTAAAACAAGTTGAGTTGACTTTGTTTTAGATGGCAGGGAAAAAACCTATCTTTTTTCCTCTTGGTGTTTTTCTTCATACTCTTTCAATTGAGATCCATGTAGAGAGCATTTGTCCTCTTCATGTCTCAACATTCTTTTCCTTGATCACCTATTTCCCTTCAATTATGTCTTACATTTGCTTCTTGTATAATTGGGGCGGAGCCCATTCTATCCCAAGATGATTTGTCGTTTGAGAGGACATTCTTTCCATTATTTAGACTAATGAGAATTGAGCATTCTATCTCCAATATACCTCCTTGTGCTTATAATTACTTACTGGTACAAGCCTAGCTCTAGTGCCAATGTATTGCGGCAAAGCTTATTCTTCAAAATGACTAATTATTTGAGGAAATCCTTCCAATAGATAGGCGTAATAACCACCATACTTGTTGCATGATAGCCACCATTCCCTGTCTGCATGAGGTTAATGAGCATGGAGTATTCTAGTTTAATAAGGACACTTGTATCGAGGGAAAGTCATACTCCCATGGTTCATTGGTTTTAATGATCTTTCCCTCGTTGTCGAGGTGATTGAGATTTTATTCAAAATTGAAATGATATTATAAAGGTGGAGCATCACAAAGGCCATTATGATGATCTTTAAAGTTGAAGAAGATTGTCTTGCTTATCTACTAAAGGTGGGATGATCTCATAGAGGTGGAACATTATGAGTGATTTGTGTAGGCAAAGATTTGAAGAGGCTTGGTTTGCAAGATTTTCTTGGCAAGACCTTAGAACATTGGAGTTTGAGAACTTAAGTAGACCTGCAAGATTGGGGTTGAGATCACACAATGATTGGTTAGAAGAGTTCACATTTGCATTCAATATCATTCATGAAGAGATATGTAGGGGAGAACATCAACCATATTTGAGTTCAACTTTGCAGTGGTGAATGTCACTAGTGTGTTTGACTTGGAGTTCTTCTACATTTCATGCTAGCCAAAAGCAATTGATTCATATCCTTGTTGATAAAGCAAACTAGAGTTTCTATAGGCTCCAAAAGTATCTTACCTTAGATTTGATAATTTTTGTGCTCAAAGTGATCTAACTTGTTTGACATGCCAGATTGTCGCCTCTTATCATGATGGTAACTTAACCCAAATTTGAGACTTTGTGGTAACTCGCATGAATTTTTGGAACCAATATAAGATTATGTTGTAAATTCTCATTGTGACTTTGTTAAGAAAACTATGTGCACTTATGTTGGTGCATCAAGTGTGCAAGACTTAATGTCAATTAGAGATTGAAGATTAAAATAGGAGGACAAACATCATGGATCGAGTGAGGAGTCAGGAGGAAGGGTTAAGGTGAAGGAATTGAAGACAATGAACACTGAATTAGATCATGATGATTGCAATCTTGGGTTTGTTTTTGTGTGTATTAATTATATGAATATGATCTAGCTTTGAAGTAGAGTTTGTTATTTAAATTGCTTTGTCTTAGGTCTTGGAGGGTGTTTAGGGTTTATAGTTCTCTACTTGTCTTGTGGATTGTTGTGAGGATTGGTGGTTGGAGGGTCAAAGTTGACCTATGGCTTAGGTCAACTAAAGATGTTTCTTTAGTTGACTGAAGTAGTTGTGTCAACAAAGTTTAATAATTGGTTGACATGAGGTTTGTTTAAAGTTGTGTCAATCAAGTTAGAGTTATGTCGACCATTGCTTTATAAGGTGACTACCTAGGTTGCCTAGGTGGTTTTAGTAAAGGATCACTTTCCTTAGTTGTTAGGCGATCTCTATTAGGTGACCCTTTTTAAAAGTAGTTACTGTCTACTAGATGTTAAGTGGTCCCTATTAGGCAACCCTTTCAAAAGGCAGGTTAGGCAAATTGCGTAAACGATCTCAGTGGTACTCTAATGCAAAGTTTAAAATTTAGAATTGCGCTGAAGTTTTAGATTTTGACGGGAATTATATACTATTTTGGCATTGTGTTGTTCCAACATATAGTATAGGTGGAGAATTAGATGGGAGAAAGGACATGAAAAAGAATAAAAAATGAAGACAAATAAAAGCATAGCCCGTGCACAAAACTCTCGACAATGCTGAGTCCCGGATACACCTAAATTCAGACATTATGTCTCATGTCCAAACAATACAGTTGTATTGTATGGACACAAGGTATAAAAAAATAACAAATATTATTTTAGTTCATCTTGACACATTTTGTAGCTTGTCAGGGGGTATCATATCAATGATATGATATTCATATGATTGATATAATAACACAAATTTCTTATGTTCTGCCAAGTAGTATTGAATTTTGATTTATCAGGATAATACTTTTCGATGGTGCCACCTAACACAATATAAGATTTTAAATCATGACCTAATGAAGAGAAATCAAGTTTTTCTAAAGTTATGAGTTTTGATATTAGAAAGTAACTCCACTTTTCCTTATTCGCCAACTCGGCATCCCTTCTTTGCCTCTACCCCCCACTTCATGTGACTTCCTCCACCTCCTTTCTTTTTACCAAAGTTCACGGTCAACTCTAATGTTTTTTTGACCATTTGACAATTATCTTTTCTTCCTTAGGTATGATCTTCCTTTTTTTTTTTTGTCTTTTTTCTCATTCATTGTTAAAGATTTATTATCATTTAATATCAACATAGGGTTTTTGTTTTCTAAATTTTTGGTAGTTTCTTGACACAATGTTAGACATAAAATGCTTGATTGTTCTCGTTTGATGCTTATTAATTATGACTAGTTTTTTTATATTATAGACTTGATTGATAGATTGAGTATACAATTTTTATAGAGATACTCATTAACCTTATTTTTTTAATTTAATATTTTATATTCCCTATTATAATATAATTTTGATGTCGATCATTTATGCCCCCTTTTAGGCATCCACCTAGACGTTAGGTAGTGGACCCACTATTTACCACTTGAAACTGTCTTTTAATACCTTAGACCAAATTTACCTAGATTTGTCCATTGAAATCTCTCACAATCATTTTTCATAAGTTGGTTAACACAAGTGCCAAGTTAGTCAACACAAGTGGTTGGATAGGGTCATTGGGGCTTTCTTTAAGTTCATCAACACAAGTGGTTTAAATTCATCCGCTGATGACATTTTGTGTGTTTTCTCATCCACCCAAATTTGGATGGAAGCAACTTTCCATCCATCCGGCTACTCGACTCGACGACGGCGGTAATGCCTCATCGTGCTTGTGTGTGACAAGAGGATCTTCCTCGACAGCTCCGCCACCATGAACCTCCACCGGTCATCGCGGAAGTCGATGGTGATAGTGGCAGTTGTCCGGCTGTGGAGGCATCGAGGGGGACGAGGAGCTTGTCACAGAAGGTGGGGCGGCAGTTGTTGTAGGAGACGGTGTCGACATCATTGTCGGTCTACCCTATTTTGGGGTGTGGTGGCCACAGGGAAGAGACACTGTGGAGTGGAGTGGGGATATGAGACTCGGCCCAAGGTAAATCCTTGAACACGACTTGCTTCTGTTGCTCTTCCTTCTCACTATTGTCCTCCGTTGCCTTCCTCCTTGTCCTGTACCAGAATCTTCTAATGAATAACTAAATTGAGAACTCAATTTGAAACAAATCACGGAGATTACATTAAAAAAAAAGGAATTGATTGATTAAAGAAGTGGAGGGGGCGAGGAGGGATAGGGAAAAACTAGGAGGAAAAAGGAAGTGTGATAGACCTCGCCGTGAGGCTAGGGATGACCGGCCTCGCAACGAGATCATGGTGATGGGCGACCTCGCCGCAAGGCCGAGGGCGGTGTGCGACATCGCTGTGAAAAGGCCGACTATGAGGACGTCACAGCGTTGGCATGTCGCTGCATTCTATTTCCTTTCTCTTCCTTAGTTTACTTTTCTTTCCTCGTTTTGTCCTTTCTCTTCCTTGGGGATATATTTCCACAGTAAATTCCTTTCTCCTTCATCCGCTCCTCCGAGTAAACAGAGCATTAATGATTGCTTTGGTGGTTTCTTAGCACCTAACTTGCACAATAGTTTCTCATGTTTCACTCATTTGTTAAAGGAAACATTGAGGAACTTGGAAAAAAATAGAAAATTTCATCCTTGGATTGGAAGCTCTCTTGGTAACATTATCTCCACTTAGGCATGACTTTTTATAGCAATTTATTTGGTTATTTCATTAGCGAGAAGGTTTCTAGCAATGATAGGAGCTTGTTTGGGATGATTGATGTTGGTCGTGGGAGCAAAGTCCTGATGGTTTTCTTGGGAATTAGAATAAACTCTAGATAAGGGTTGGCTCGACCAAAAAAAGGTCTTATTGAAGTTGTTTTTACCTAGTGTTTCGTAGTTTCTCATTGCGAGGAGACACTAGCAAGGTGTTGTACACTTGTAGAATAACTCGTTTAAGGGGGTGAATTAATCTTATATTCGAGGATGACACTCTCGACACATCGTTGGGGGTGGATATGTCTATTACAAAACCAATAAACAAAACTAAACTAAACAGTAAAAAGTAGTTTTGGTTTTGGGTTGGAAAGTAATCAATCTTTCTTGTTTGTTTTGGTTTCGGTTTACATCTTGGTGAAACCGATAAAATTGAATCAATCCAATATATATATACATATAGACTTAACCCTAATATTTACCGTATATATGATTATTACCTATGTTCTTTTTCTATTAAGGATATTAGCAGAAATATCAAGATTATTAGCTACTG
>JBBPFP011125273.1:0-11809 GCA_037974795.1 Kaempferia galanga | reverse complement strand
AATGTCTGGCAAGCCGAGCAGAGCTTTGAGGCTCCTCTGTAGTCTTCGTCCGAAGTTGCTGAAGGTCTGGGTGAACCGAATCGCTTACGCGTTCGTGAATACTCTGAAGGTCTAATCTGAGTCTAACTGTTCTCTGGTGATACTGGCTGCCAGATCTGGTTGAACTGATCTATCTATGTCGCTGGATGGCTGAGATGATGAGTGGGCTGACCTGGGTGGTCGAACGTTAGAGTCATGCTGACCGACCGGACGTATCTGGTCGTCCGGATGAGGGTCTGTCCGGACCATCCGGTTTGTCCTGGCCGGATTACTGAGGTAACGAACTGAAGTACTGATCTGGGTGAACAAGTGAGCGAATGTTGGCCGACCGGACATCCCTAGCCGTTCGGCATGTCCAATCGCTATGACCCATGCCCGTTCGTTTGGCCTGGCGAGAAGACTTAGACTCGCTTGAGAAATTTCACCCACTAAGTGAGATGGTCTGCCTCACCATGTATTTCACCACGTGGCGCCAGGTTGGCTTCCATTCATGCGCCATATGGTGCTTTACTGACCTCCACGTCATCCTTCACGTGAGTTTTATAACCATACCGGATCATTATCCAAGTATAGATTCATCAAATAGGATATATATAATTATTGATAGTATATTATTGAAATTAATTTATACTTATATATATATATATTATTTACTAATTTAAATTAAAAATTATACTTGTGAGTTGATTTTTAATTTTGCTCAAAATCAATAAACTAAATCATTTCCGCCGCCCACGTTTGCTGACTAAGTCACGAAACGTTATAAAATGGAATATAACACCCTCGCTGCGCAGTAACGGTCTTATAGATGTCAGAGTAAACGTTAGCAGCTGTCTCCGAAAGGAACCGAGCTCCCGTCTCCCTCGGCTGAGAGAGCCAAACGCCTCGCATCCCCATGGACGACATGAGATCGAGGTCCTTCCACGACGGGATGATGCAGATAGAGGCGTACGGCCGCCGGTCATCATCGGCGGCTCCGCCGGGCCTGCACGACCTCAGGAGCTACAGCGCCACCTACTCCTACTCCTACAACGGCGGCGGGGGAGGCCTCGGGCCTGACGACTTCAAGTCCAAGACCGCGCGCCGGGGGTCATCTTCCTCAACCAACGGAGGCGGCGGCGCCTGGTGGGGTTTCAGCGACCCCGAGTTCCAGCGGAAGCGGCGGGTCGCCGCCTACAAGGCCTACTCCGTGGAGGGAAAGGTCAAGGGATCCCTCCGACGGAGCTTTCGGTGGATCAAGGACAGGTACTCCAGGGCTGTCCATGGCTGGTGATGAATTGCTCTCTCTCTCTCTATTGGGGTAAGCAATTTAGGTTTTCGATTGTTGTTCACGAACAAAAGGCTGAAACTTGATATAGATTTCGGATGCGTGATATATTACTCGACTTAGCATCTTCTGATTCAACATTAGTTTTATTACCTTTCTCTATTCTGTTTGCTTCAAAATTAATGTTTCCCCTATGTTTGTAACCTTCTGCTTGTGTTTGATTCTGCAAATGCTCATGGTTTAGGCCTTTTGTATTTAGTATGATGATAAAGTGAAATTTTGGTTGTTAACTGTTAGAGTTTCTAGCTTGTTGAGTCAATTTTGTTTATTCTCTTCTCCAATTGGTCATACTAAAAAGAATAATCAGGGGTAAGCTTGTTTTTTACCTTTTTATTTGCTTCTCTTCAAGCTCTAGTATGTGCTTGGCTTTCCAATATCACAAGCTTCTTCAAATTTAGATTGACCTTGAGTTGTTGAAATTTCATGTTTCAAGAACATTTTAACTTTTGGTGCTTAATCTGGATTAGTCCTGTTCATATGCTACATATTGGATATGGAGTTGTGTTGAATGATGAAGGCACAATAAAAAAAAAGTGATAGTCAATTCATAGCAAAAGAAAAACAGACTTGATAATCAATGCCATACCAAGGATGAGATCCATCTAAAAGTTGTCCCTTAAAGGTGGTACAGGTTACTTTCAATCATTTCAATCCCATGTTAACTAGAAGCAATCATTTCTATTTATCAGTCAATAAATGAAACTACACTCTACAATTTCTACTAAATGAAATTTGCTATGTTGACCAAACTCTATAATCTTGATCTAATAATTTTTTTTAATAGAAATTTCATTTTTATTGAAACCATTTCTCTCAAAATTATCTGTAGAATCTGCATTACAATAGAGTTGTTGGTTTTATTCTCTGCATATATATATCATGCATGGATTTCTTTTTTTTTTTTTTTTTTTGTTCATCTTGGCTGAGCATCACATGAAACAGCTATTACTTTGACCAAAATAAATAATAATTTTATTACTTTACTGATTTGGTACCATTGAGTGCTATTCTTTTTTGTTTAAAGAAATCATGGGCAGAACCAAGAAATAAAGCATAGCATTTAGTATCAAGTATTCATACACACATAAATATGAAGAGTTGGTAGTATCACATGGCCTAACCCACAAGTCCATGATCTCACTCTGTATTTATAAGGTAAATTAGAAAAACTGTCACAAAGCTATTATTTGAGATCATGTCTTATGGTAAAACTAGCTCATTCAATCCCAAATCTTGATACTAGTTCATTAGTAACTATGCGCATCTCTTCTGATTATTGAGCCCCATGAGGAACAGGTTACTCACCAACACGGTTAATATGGTTTAGTAAGTTTGGCTTCAACTTCTGTTGCTAATTGGAAGATGTACAACATAACTTTCTGACAGTGTTTGGGTTTTCTCTTAAAATAGTCCAAACAATGATCCAAAGATGCATGTTTCTTACTACCATGCAACTTAAGCAGGTTTTTTTGTTGTTACTGGGGCATCAACCAGCCTTCTTCCTGTTGTTTTAGCAGTGGTGGTTGCTCGGAAAGCAATTCATATTGTTTGGTATGCTGGGTGTTACTGATGCATGTGTCTTTCCCTTCAACAAAAAATTCCTTATCCTTGTTTATTTCTCTAATGCCTCTGCTTTAGTTTGGTTCAAAGCAATGGCTGGAATTTCTCCACTAGGCCAACTGGATCAGCCTGGTCACCAGGTGGAATTGACCAATCCCGTTGGGCTATAAAAACACAATTCTGTTATTGAAAATGTATTCGTTCAATTTAACTGTCTCGTTTTGGAAATGATCTTCTTTGACATGCGCCATCAGTCTGCAACTTGTTAAAATACTGTATCTAGTTTCGTATGGAGTGGTTTATCTAACCAATGACTTTGCCTAACGATTACAGGTCATAAGCAGATGCATTAGCCAATGCCTTTGTCTCTTTGCAAAGTGGTCCTCTCGAGCATCATCGCGAACGAACTATACTCTTAATTGCATGTAATTATGCTATAACTAGTGTGTCTTAATTGGCTTTCTGTTGCCTATCTATGCTTTATCTATCTACACAAGTCACAGCTGTGAAGTTGTTGATGACATTTATGCTTCATTTATGTTTTGCCTGCTCATTCTGCTCTGTTCTATCACAGATTTTATGTTTAATCTGTAAAGTAATAATCTTATAAGTCAATCAGAAACTTTCATGACTATTGTTCCGTAATTGGAATTTTGATATAGGATCGACATGTTCATCTAACTTTGAGCAACTTTGATTCTTCCCGAAAGGCTTGAATGAATGTAGAATTCCATTGCTTACTTGAGTTGTTTGACATTCTTTGATATGGAATTTAGCTCTTTTAAACTTTCTTGATTGTAGGGTTTCTTAGAACATGTATATGAAAGTTATTGGCTTCAAATAGTCCCTACTGATCTTCATCTTTCTGAAAATGTCAGTGCTTCTGAATCTCCTAGTAACCGAGTCTTTTATACTTCGATCCTGAAACAAATGAATGAGCTATAGTAAGGTTTCTTTTAGCTCAACTAGCAAAAGTAGAGGCAAAAGTTCTATGGGCAAAAATCAAAATAACAATTTTTTTCCAAATCATAAAAGTGATGGTTTACTTTTGATTTTTTTTAATCCCATTCGACTGTTTAGTCATTTATAATTACCAAATTGTCTTCTAGTATTGTTCACTATTGTTTCCATTTTTATCTTTCATTTAAATTCTGAATTAATTGGGTGCATTATAGTAGCTATAAAATTTTAACTACTATATATATAATAGCTATGATTTTATAGTTATTATATATGTTATAGTAGTTATGATTTTATAACTGCTACGTGAACAGGTCTGAATTCGTGTTATAGCTACAGTTTGATAGCTGTTATAATAATTGTAGTAGTTTTGGTTTCGTAGTTGCTACAATGTGAATGGTAGGTGAATAAGATTGAATCCATGTTAAATATTTTTGAATATATTATGTATGTATTGTAATAGTTACGTTACAACATATAACTGCTATAATATATATTGCAGTTATAAAATTACAGTTGCTACAATGCACTACATCGATTTCAAATTTTCAAATTTAGGTGAGAAATAATAATACAATATTTGAGGATAGTTAGGTAATTACTTATACATGATTAAACAGTGACATGGGATGCCATTTTAATAAAAAAAAAATTGGGACATTCAATTTGAAAAACAAAAGGTCGCTTTTGACTTTCTCCCAGGTTTATATAGGGAAACCTATTACCCCCACCAAAACCTATTTGATAGTTTTTGTAAACAAGCCCAAACCTCTCTGCACTACACTATAATATATTGCAATGAATTGTTAATATTAGTCAATATATATATATATATATATTTTAGAAGTATGCTATATAGATATTTAATTTATTTTTTAAATTATATTTTCTTTGTTATTATATGATTTTAATTCTATTAATTCTAATATTTTGTTTGAATAATGATAGTTAAATGGAAAGAAAAAATAATAATAATATAGAAGATATCTAATACTTTAATAAGTAACTGATAGATTTAAAAATGAGGGATATAAAATTCCACCAAAATTTTACCCATTATCACCATAGTTTAAGATGTGGTTTATTAAAATTTTCACCTTCTCTTCTTTTCCTCCTTTTTTTTTTCCCTTTACTTATTTATTTAGATAAATAATAATCAAGATTTGACTAAAATTTAGTATTGAAAATAGAGAGAAATAATTAATAAAATATAATATAATTATTTATAATTAATCGAAGCCAAAATAAAATAAAATAAAATATTAATATTATATTTGAGCAATTCTATATAATAATTATTTCTATATATATTACCCCGTAATATTGCATTCGGAATGACACTCCATAAATAGGTTCCTATGCAAGGGTACTTCATTTTAATTTTCATTTGAAAAATAGTATATTAAAATTATTTCAACTTAATTAACAGTATTATATAAGACACACTATTCTATACCAATGTACTCTTCTCCGAATTTAATTACGATCGTCCTAAATTAGTTAAAATTATTTTGACTCTGTTACAACAGTTTGATCGAAAATTAATTCGTCTAAACCTACAATAAATTAGATGTTAAAAGAAATGGTAAATTGTCCTAAAATCTCTAATACTAGACTCAACTTTCTTCCCAATCTTATGTAAGAAAAAAAATATATTTTCACTCATGCATATAAATTTTTCTTTATTTTAACTCCCTAATACACTCTATTTTACCTAATTGCTTTTAATTTTTTAGGTAAAAAAATCTAAAATAGGGCATAATTTATCTTAAATTCAGTATTACTCAATTGATTCAGCCTAAGCCGAATTAGTATGAGCTCGTAATCGATTAATAAGGAGAAAAAAATTATGTTCAATTGGATAGAAAATATACTCGATTATGTTAAATGATGTTGAATTTTAGAGAAATTATACCTCCTTTTAGATTTTTTTACTAATGACAAAGAGCTTCGGTTTTCACACGATAAAAGAAAAAGAGTGTTAAAAAAAGTTTTGTTCTTTGGAAAATCTATTTGATATTCGGTACTGCATGGTTCCTCTCTGCAAGAACTCCTCGTGCTCTTGAAGCTCATCCTCTTCATGATAAATGCTCTGTTTTTCCTGAAATGATCGGGCCCGATGGGGAAATCCCAATTCAGTGGGCCTTTCAATACAATCAAATAGATTGGTCAAAAGGCGCCATATTCTAGGAATCCAAACGGCTTAATTTGATAGAAAATATACTAAATTTGAACTTAAATGTATTGAATTTAGGGGGAATTATACTTTATTTTAAACTTTTTGTACCTGTAAAAAATAAAAGTAGCTAGGCAAATCATTGTGCATTATAAAGTTGAAAGAGAGTTGAATCAAAGGAAAGTATGGAGAAGGAAATAAATTTTTCTCTTACGTGGATACGGAGAGTAAGTTGAGTTTGGTATTAGGGAGTTTAGGGTAAAAAAATGAGTTATAGGATGAAAAATATAATGGAAATAGAAATGGATAAAAAAAGTTATAGATATTATAACTGAATTTACTATTTTTTATATATATATTTTTAAATTTTTAGTCACTTTCTTGTATTGATAATTATTTCTCATCCCACTAATATCTCCTTATTTTGATCAATTAGCAAGCACCTCCCAGATTAATTCTGGATCGTACGATGGCATCCGCGCCAGCGAACACTCTCCGTCCATTTCGTTGTCCCACGAAGCCGACGCTGACGCTGACGCTGACGCCGAATACGAAGACTGCAACTGCGACGACACCGCCTCCTCCATTTCGTCGCCCTTCTTCTCCACCTCTGCCGTCGCCGTCGCCGTCGCCGTCGCCGTCGCCTCCTCCGCCTCTCTCTTCTTCTTCACTCTTTCCTCCTGCTGCCGCGCCTTCGGTCGCCTTCTGAGGCGCAGGTATATAGCCTGGATCTTGGAGTCGACGGCGGACCGCAGCGCCTTCAACTGCTCGTGGCAGTCTCCGGCGTCTCGCAGGTCCGGGAAGTTGAGCCGCGCGTACTCGCCGCGGAGCTTGTAGGCGGCCCTGTCGTACGCGTACGCCGCCGACTCAGGGGAGTCGTAGGTGCCGAGCCAGATCCGCATCCGGTTCTGCGGAAGACGGATCTCTGCCACCCACTTCCCCCAGTGCCGTTGCCGTACCCCCCGGTATAGATTCTTCTTCCCACTCTCCACGGCAGCCATCGCGATTGCGGCGTGCTGGTGGAGCGACGGGGCGGTTCGGGTGTGGTGGCCGGTGCTGAACCGCCTCAGGATCTCTGTTTGCTGGAGGTAAACGGATGAGCCGAGATATGGGACCGCCGGTGACCTAACTGGCGGAAGCGGCTGTGGAAGGTGGGAGAATATGGCGTCGATGGCGCTTGTCCCCGAGAGGAGGACCTTCGACAAGGCGGCGCTAATCTCGCTGGGAATTTCCGCCGGCGTTAAGGTTTCTTGTGTTCCATCCATCATTCCAGCAATATTTCGGCCCGGGCTAATCACAAGTAAGCGATTTGTTTGCTCTCTCTCACAATAAACTAGGGATTTTTATGCAATTATGGTTGCAACAAAATGGTACACAAGGGGAATCACAGTAGAGGAACAGGGTGTTAAAACACTATATACCCTAAAATACACAGAAAGCTTGATTTTGGAATAGAAGAGGGATAGGGTGCTGTGGATGCTGCTGTGGGGGTGGAGGAAAGGGATTTTTATAGGCTGAGAGACTTCTCAACTGTTGATCTGTCTTATTCTCCATCACATTATGGCCTCAATTCTCTTCTCCACAGAGATTTAGGGGAAAAAATCGGTTGTTAATTGTGAAAAGCATAGCATTTAGGAACAGTTGGTCCCATGATAGGGCAGGTTTTGTGAGCACAAGACCCACTCAAAGCCAAGGTTCTGCTTTTTCTCTTGATTGTTTGAAATACGGAAGAGTCATTCAAGTCCAAAAGCAACCTTTTGGCATTTATGGCTCCCAGCTGTTCATGTGATCAACTTGCCGTCCAGCTCCGTGCCTGAATCGTGTGCCTTTGGCTTGCTTAGACTCAGTCAGCTTAGATTCCATCTACCTAGAAGCAACAGAATTCTTAGGGCGAAGGTCACTTATGGCCTATCCGAGCTATAGCCCGGGGCCCGATGCCAACAAGGAGGAGCAGTTGAATTTTCTATGAAAAAAACTTATGTAAAAAAAAGGAAGATAATTCATATAAAAAAAATAGTTCGAAAGGTTTTTTTTTTTTTAATCCGATCAGTCTGGAGGCTGTATATTTTTCTGGCTACACCATTGAGAATACTGATAGCACACTTGCCTTAGTATTTGCTAGTTGCAACGCAGCCCCAATCTCTCTCTCTGTTTTTTCTGTTTGAAATGAGCGAGCATACTGTGATCGAGTCTATTCTTGATTGACTTGCTTCTCTGTTCTATTTAGGCTTTCTTCTGCATCCAATCTATTATCCCAAATATTGTATATGTGTACGTTTGAATGACCCTGAACTCTGAGCCGACATGGTACTTGGTAATCAGTCATTAATACTAATGAATACCAAGAGGACACGTGCACAGAGAGGCACCAGAACCAGATAAATATCATTTTCTTGCTGAGTACCTCTTCTCTCTGTCTCTCAACATGATGCATAGCCTTCCTGCAACAGGTTCAGATTAGTTATTTTGATAATTTATTAAACATTATTTGCATTCTAGAACTCACAGTATCAACCTGAGTTTCAAATCCATATTGTAGAGCTAACAATTTTATGACAACCGGCTTCAAATAATTGAAACTTATCTTGTATTGCAAGCAGGTTTACTATGGCCAAATTTATATTATGCAGTGAATCCTTTATATCATGATCAGAAATTAGAAACATTTCAATTGCTATTTGGATTATCAATATGCGTATGTTGCTTACTATTAGCATAATTTGTACTTTGCTCTATAATAAGCATAATCAGAGAGCTAGTTTATGCTATTTTCCTCATATAAGCTTGTGCTCATCATGGGCATTGGTGTGCTTGATAGGAAAAAACCTTCTTGACAGAACAAGAGGGCATTTAATAAGTTTGGTGACTGGTGTTACTTAAAGACAACAAGTGCCCTTTGTGCTTTAAAAGAAATACTGAAATTGGTCAAGGCTTGGTGTGGACAGGTTTCAATTTTAGCCCTAGTTTTTGCTGCATTCACAGGGAAAGAATATAGCACCATTTAATTTCGTAATTTTCCATCTATTGTTAACGCGCTCATTATCCACCCATTGTTGTTGTCAGAACTAATTCAACATCCTTGTAGCCAGCTATCATATGTTAGTGATTCACCTATCTTGTCGTAACAATGAATTTATTACGTAAAACTTGTAGGTCGATATGCTATACTTTTCCTAGCATGTTATCAGATAGCAAAATTGCAAACAATTATTTTCTTTTCATTTATTTGCAATACAAAACCAACAGAAGCTAACGAGGTTCTCTGCTCTATAACACTATGAATGAGTCTTTGATCCTTAACATAAGGACTTTTTGTTTTACTTGATTATGATTTACTTTGGATGAATTGGAATAAAATCCTAGCATCTTTGAACATCTGGAACAAACTTATTTTATTTCATCAACCAACAAACTTGAAAGTGATCACAAAGTGCTTTCTTACTTTGATGACGATTGTTTTGTATAAAGCAATAAATTCTACTTCAATTTCCACCCTAATCGACTGTTCTTTACAAAATTGCAGGACCGAAGAACTGGTCAAAGATTCGCAACTATTGGATATCATTTTCACATCTCAATGAAACAGGTACGCTCCATTGTTAAGAATTTCATCAAAGAAGGATGTCCATACCATAGTTGAAGCCCATTCACTATCCTTAATATTCTGTCTCTACTGAAACTGTGATATAAAGAAAAAGTAAAGTTAATTGCAAGGCTTCCTTTCCCTTGGTTTGACTTTTAATTCTTATCTTTTCTCTTGATAAGAACAAAATCTTCTCATTTGATGTTTATGGCAAGCTTAGTGATGGATGGCAAATCCTCCACAATTCTTTCAGCTCCCATTGATCAATTGTTCTCCCCTTTGGGAAAAAAAGTCATCACCAAGCACTAATTCCTTTCAAATCCATGATCGTGTGGATTAACCAAGAGTTGAATGAAGAAGCAAAGCTCGACTTGTCCAGCCGTATGAGTCCCTGACTTTGTTGAGTTGTCGGCGCCTTCCCGTTGACATCTTTGCTGGTGATAGATGCTGATAGGTTTGGCCATGTCTGCCATCCTTCTCGACCGTGGTTTGACCCTTATGGAATCCACTAGACTGCTTTATGTCATGTCATAGATACTTGTTGTCTAGATTGTCTTCTAATTCTACCGACGAAGTACTGGCTAATTGGTCAACTGGTCGTTGCCTTTGACTAATTTCTCTCAACAGTATGTAAATAACATGCTGGCAGAATTACATATAATTGGCTTTGCTTGATTTTTGTCAACTTGTTTCCCTGAGTTGATTATTGGATATTGATTGAGCACATCAATTGGGGTAGTGGTAATCAAAATATCGATTAAACTGAAATAAATCATCAGATCAATTCGAAAGTTAGATTCGATTAATTTGAAAATTTATTTTTAAAATTTTGATTATTTTAATTTATTCAGTTCAGTCGTAATTTTAAAATTTCAAATTCGGATAAATCAATTAGATCAAATTGGTATTAATCAATTGCTACTGTGGAAAGTCGATTGTTGCACTTGAACTGGACAAAGACATGATAACTTGACTAATCAATTAATAAATCAATGACAATGGAATATTGGTGGATTTGATTATTCAAATATTTGTCAATTCTTTAAAAAATTTTAATTAATTTAGTAATTAATCAAATTGCTTAATTTTATAGCGGTTCTTCAATTTATTGAAAAATAGTTGGGCTTCGAGTTGTTTGATCCGTTTGATTTTTAATAGAATGCTTGCTCTGATCATCCACATAACATGACCTAGATCTACGTGAAAGATTCCTACCCTGTTGGCATGTGCCCTATCCGCACTCCAGATCCTCTGGACTAGCCCTATCCGGTAGTATATATCATTCTTACCTTTTTCATCTAATTTTTCTAATTATATTAGTACTTTTAAATATCAATTTAATATACTATATTTGAATATAGTGACGATCTTATCTGAAACCGAATGAATAACGTTAAGAACCACAGCGACGACGACGCGGATGACAAGAAGACTGAGCGGCGATTATCCGGACATGTGGCACCTCGTCCACCTGGCATCTGCAAGTACTCGCATAGACAAACAGAATGTTATAGACTGAACCAAGGAAGGGGTCCCTTACTATGGTACTCCGATGCTTAAGTCAGTGACATGACTGAGAGAGAAAAAGGCTACAATAGTACAATAGTGCAAACATATGGGAAAGGGTACCTCCTTCAGAAACCAAGGACTCCCATTTATAGTGGGAAGCTTACTGTTTGGTACGTGTATGACGTGTATCAGCCAATGGTGAGCTACCACGTAGGATGCTCTGACACCTTTACTCATTGAACGCGCCACCTCTGTACACGTGTCAGGGATCGACAGTACGTTCCGTACACTACTCTCTCTGCGCTGACACTGGCAGTTAGCTTGCTTTGTGCCGAACGGCTGGGTGGAGCGTCCTGAACTGATGCAGCTCGTTCGACCGAGTGGAGCTCCAGGCCCTTCCGTCGCCTCCGCAGGGAAGACCGGTATGCTGACAGTCGAGCTGCTCGCCCATCAGGGAATACTGCGCTCTAATTGCGGTTGAAGTCGTCTGGCCGAGCAGGGCTCCAGGCTATTCCGTCGCCTCCATGGGGAGGACCAGTATGGTGATCGGTCGAGCTGATTACCCGGTTGGGTATGCTCTGTATTTGACTACTGTCGAAGCCTTCTGCCACCTAGCACCTGCTGGTCGCCACATCCTCTGCCACGTGGTGGTCTG
>JBBPFP011124738.1:0-11827 GCA_037974795.1 Kaempferia galanga | reverse complement strand
CCATCATTGAACACGTGGAACTCGCCCCCCTCTTAATCTCTCTCCAAGATATTCTTCTCTGTCTTTTCACCTTCTCTATTTATGCTGTGAGTTGCTACTCAAATGTTGATGCCAAAGCATTTCTGTATTAGTCAACCAGCAAAATGGTAAATTCCACCTATGTCAACCAACACATCTTAATACCTTAATCCTTATTATCAATTATAAATATACCATGAACAATTTATCTTGATTCTCTGAAACTTCATTTTGGATTTGATCATTCAATCCTACTTAAGGGGCATAAGCATTAACACTTGGAATCTCATTACCTAAAGTGAACTATAGCACAATAGTTCTATCACCAAATTTCTTAAGTTTTTGAAAACCTTACTCTTATAGTACTTATTTGGTACGATACATTTTTATTTTTATTTTTCCTATATACCAAAGTTTAAAACTTGCATTTATTGTAAGCATATATATTTATTTTTCTCCTAATCATGTCATCTACTAACATTATCCTATAGTTCTGGATTAGTTTCTTTACCCATCTTGGCCTATAATAATAAGATAGCTCTTGCTTATTTTTACATCAAATCCAAGAATTGATATGATGGGCCTGTTTTAGGGGACCTCCAAGCCTATTTCGTGCATATTGAGGTATCCAAGTGGTGAACACCCCCTAAGGCACTCAAAAGTGATGGTCTAAACTTACTACAAAGTGGCAAATGCCACAATAATTATGATAAGTTTAGACGATTTTAATGTTGGTTGTCCACACCTAATGCAACCATCAACCTTTTTCATCCAATCTTAGAAAATTGGCAATTTTCCACCATTATGGAGGTGATGGGAAATATTAGGGATTAAGTTTTGGATAACATGTGAATCCGCAAAAGTTTATTGAGATGACTAATCTAGCTATTGACACGATCCTAAAAGAATTATGAATTTTTATCAAATGAACAAGAATGTATTCCCATTATCAGTAGCCAATAGCTTTATCTTGTAGACTATCCCATAACTATTAGCTGTCATGTCTAACTAGAGGCCAACTAGTCGGGCACCAGACCAGCGCCTAGTGCCTAAACCGCCTAGGCGGGGACTAGGCGCCACTAGACGGATTCCACTTTATCAATATAAATTACATAATAAATCACATTCTATAACTCCAACGCAATAACATCAAATTTAAAATGAGATCAAAATTACACAACTAATAAAATATAACAAATTTATTTTTCTTCTTCTTCATAATTTTCAACAGCTTATTTTTCATTAGGCACAAACTCAATATCATCATCGGACACAAACTCAAAGTTACATTTTAGTTTTTTTTAATTGGGTTTTAAATTTAAAAGTCTAAACTAAAAAAAATTCATGAAAACCCTGCACTATTTCTATGGTGCCTAGATGATTCGACTGATTAGTCGGCCCCTAGGGCCGCTTAATCACGCCTAGGTGCCAAGGTTGCTTAGGCTAGCCAACTAGCATGTTTTCGGTGTGGCTGACCGGCGCCTAGACGCCGCCTATGCCGATTTTTAGAACACCGGTAAATTTCAGATAATTTGATTGCAGACCAACAAAAGCATGATTTATTTTGTGTTATATAAGATGGATAAAGAGGGTATAACTTTCAATATTTATTATAATTCTCAACAAAATAATGACACAGCCAATGAAAACATAACGAATGACTAACCCATAGTAGCAATAGAGGAAATGATCTCTCGGGTGATCAATCTCAAAGATGTCATCATCCAGAATGCTTAGTCCCGCTTTATAGCACTTAGCTAGAAGACACAGAAGAAGATAATCTGAGTGTAAGGTAGTTAATTGCTCTGTGGAAGTTTGGAGTTTACGGACAGCCATCAACAAGGGAGCTATTCCTTGCATGGGAACCCCAAGCTGCATAACCTGATCCTTGAAACTCTTACAAACAGAAATGACTGCATAGAAAATACAATTCTTACCTCAGACAAATAAGATTTATAACGTAGAAACTAGTTCTTATTTACAGGTCAAAAATCATACATTTTTCTGGTGCAAGGTGTATCTGTTCTGCCGAGCATGAGTTGATAAATTCCACTACAGTCAAAAGAAAACTGGAAGCCTCCTCCCCTGAGATTGACCCAGATGAATATGCCTCCCTTCAAGACAAGCACATTAAAACCAGGCAGGAATCATGTTTACAAGTAAAGAGAGAGTAACAATAATACAAATTGCCTTGATACAAATTGGCACTCCTAAGTGCAGTTCAACAAAAAAAAGAACACCTAACACTTATCAACAAAAAGATATAAAGGATAACACCAATGCTACAGTTGAAAGAAAATTGATTTCATTTCCAGCTCATGTGATACATAATGAATGGATAACCAATAAAATAAAAAACACTGACTCTATTTATAACTTATTCAGTTGATTCAGGAAGAACCTTTCAGATGCATGTGGAGGAACATGAACTGAATAATGGTTGGTTGGTACATATTTGCTAGAATTTTATTTGACTGGTAGTTGGCAGAACTGCATAAAAATTTGTCAAACTGGATAAGTATAATGTTTGAAGATTAGAATAATTTCAATCCTCTTTGCACTGATCAATTTCAAGCCACAATGTGACAGCAGTTTCTAAATTCACGAACTCAGGTAACACAACTGTTTCTAAACACAGCACACTACCTCTATTTCGATCTCACAGTTCTTTCATTTTTTTTAGCATATTCTCACATCTCCGGGATTTTCTGAAGCCACCCAGACTCTTTTTTTGGTACAGTCTATGTATTCATAATCTGGTATTAGAAAAAATATGATGGTAGCAGGATAAATTTCTCAACAATGGCTGTCAGCGCGCGATCAAACGAGCACTTTCTGCCTGATCACCAAGTGACTAAACATACGCATTAAAAATAAAAATTAACCAATCAAAAGCATACAAAAAAAAAAGAAGCTAGAGACGGAAGAAGAAGAGCGTAGGTTTCAGCGGAGGAAATAAAGCGAAGGACAAAACAGGGTCAGCGTTCACTCACAGAAGGAAAAGGTAGCCTAGGGTGTGGATGGATGGGTCGAGCTGGGCGAGGAAGGGGGCGAGTCGAGCTGCATGGGAGCGGAGAGCGTCCTCGGACTGCTTGAGCAGGGAGTGGAGGTGCGAGACCTCGTCGGGACTCCTGGACAAGCCCTGGATGTGCGCCACCAGCACCTCAAGCGACTCCATCGCCGTGCTTGCTGCCCCTCGCCGATCGCAGACCCTCCTGATTGAAACTGATGAATCCCACGAGGCTCGGAATAAGAAGCAGGCAGCTCAAAAGCCGGTCGATGGGTTCGGTTCCTCGCCGTCCGCTTCGTCGAATACCAATGTCGCAGTGGGTCAGCGAAAGGGACGATTAAATGGGCCGGGCCAAAATGGGAACCCGGCCTCGTCCAAAGAACGATTTTTTTTTGGGGTAAGAGGTGAAATTTATCTCGACTCTCTTCTTAATCTGTCTTTCTAAGTAAATAAGCTATAAATATAGATATATTTGCATATTTAATATCATTTTTCAATAGCTTATTATTTAAAAAATAGCTTATTATTTAAAAAATAGCTTATTTAGCCAAATTCTAAAGAAATAAGTCACTATTTATTATCTCAATATATTATTAAAATTCTACCGTCTCCATTTCGTATCATCTTTCTAAATTAATCTTTCGTTAAAGACTAGGTTAAAAGGGTGCTCATTTTACCCTGGACTATAATTGTTAGACCATTCTAATAGTTAACTAGGTATTTCAGAATTCAATCTCAGTTATGGTGTGTTGTAAAGAGTTTTTTCCACTTAAATATGTTTCTACGAGTGCTTCTTAATTTACCCAATCAATAGAAAACTTTCATGAGGTATAGTTGGTCACATCCAAAATTAATCGATTCGAAGATTACCGAAAAATAAAGGATTTTATTATTAAAGCAATGATAATTTAATTATTATAGAAAGACAATTTTTCTCTAGATGATCTATTAGATCACTCTACAGTATAATTTATGGTATAGATTTTTCTATGTTTGGATGGGTTTCCATAGTATTTGAATGACCTTCAAAATTAATCAAAGCGCTTAATATTTAGATTAAAAATTTATTTGTTAGAGCAATGATAATATAATTATTATTTGAGAAATGATATGCACAAGAAAAAAAATTTAAAGAAAAACTTAGGGATACACATATAAATTTATAATCTACCATTTTCACTATACTATGTGCATATCTTTTTTGTTATTTTTTATCTATTAGATAACTCGAAAATATAATTTATAGGTGGTAAAAAATAAAATTGTCATCTTGACGGCCTTTTCAAGAAGCTCCCACACAGTTTAAATAATATAATTAAATAATATCATATTAATTTATAATGATATTGAATAAATCTCGTAAAATATGTATTTTAACTTGTTTAAAGTCGATGCAATGGAGTAATATTATAGATAAAAATTAAAATTTATTATAAATAAAAATCGGTAACACCTGAAATTTATTTTAAATTTGTCTGTTTTAGAACCTTTAGTTGATGTTATTCTTTATTTAAAGCTTTGAATGACTGATTTTATTTTTTATTTTTTTTGGCTTCCCAAAACTTCTTCATGAGAAATTAAAGTATGATAAGATTCATAAGATCAATATCTATCATTTTTAAAGAATACAATTTTTTTTTTACTTTCAGTTTAAATGAATTATTATGCTTGACAACAAGAAGAACCAGAACAACATGGTACTTAAAATAGACAAACAGTCAACTGATCAGATTTGCTTCCTGATCATGCTGTGCTTTTTATGTTCCATCGAAAAATCATTCAAACAACAGCGCATCATTTAATCGAATAAGCAATTCCCCGTAGATTTGCTTCAATATCTATGGTAGCAAACTTGTGATGGATGAAGCTTGTGGATTGTCAGAGCTTCAACTGCTGTTCAGACTCACATTACAGTCCCCTGCAGCCTCAATGTCCTTTGCTGCCTGAGAACTCTTATCCTTCCTGCTCCTGCACAAATCGATGAGAAGGGTTGCTCATTCAATCTTCTTCGACAGAGCGATGAAGAACTCAATCACGACTAAGAAATACCATGAATAAACTATGAGTCCAATCGTGACACCTGCAAAAGCTATGAAGTACATCCAGTCCACCTGCAAGGAACCAAAAGAGATCCATCTCTAGCCTTTAGCTTTTACGATTCAATCTTTTGCCGCGGCAAAGTGACTAACCTTCTGGTGGTAGGCGAAGATTCGGATTAGAACAGCCCACATATCTGAGGTCAGTAGTGAAAGGTTAAGCATTGTGGCTCCACATTTCTGAATGATGAGGAAACAAACAGATGTTTTTATATCCAAATACGAGCTCGATGAGCAGACACTTTTTTAGTTTTATATCTTGAACTATCTATTCAACAATAAGTAACAAATCATAAATCCATTAGCATATGGAGCCTACCTTGAGAATTATAGGGACAGTAGAATAAAACAAGAACATTGCCAATGCATACCCAAGAAATGGTAGTACCTGAAATTACATATTCAGAAAATTAAATTAGGGATAAATTACAAATCTTTGGAAGGCTACCCAAAAGTTTATATAGTTACATCTCATTAGTGTTCCAAACTAATTTAAAAGAAACTTGATACGGAGTACCATGTAAGTTTAGAATAGACTAAGAAGTTACATGACAACATCTTAGATGCAACTATGCAAGTAATAGGTAGACAGTAGTACTCTTCAATTTTCTTTCTTATATCCTAAAACATATAATGTAGTTTCAAATTCTGAAGATTTTACTTGCATATTAAAAATGCTCACTTTTAGCAAGCAACCACTAAATTCCTAGGTCACTGAGTTCATAAGACATCCATAAATGAGGTTCTAAATTGTTTATTTTTGTGAGTACATAATAGATTAACCTACAATTTCTACATTGCATAATCTTCTTGACAGCCCACTATGACAGTGTTATTGTCTATTTTGATGGTTATTGCATAATCTTTTTGTTTTACCTCCCAACTGCAGTTCTTGATGTGTATTAAGATTAAGTGCACGTTGTGTATTTGTATGCATGTATGGTTGCCCAAACACAGAGAATAGACTTACTGCTCCAGTCGTCCAATTGACATTTTGAAGCTCATTCCGCTCGAGAATGCCTCTATGAATAATTGAGGAAAAAAACTTAAACAAACAATCGATGTTCCAAACCAATAAGAGAACAAAATTGGTTTAATAAAAAGTCTAATATGTTTTTGCACTTGATTACTTGAGAAATTCATTTACTATCTTTTGCTACCTAAACACTTTTGTGGTAAATAGCTATCTATTATTTTATCAAACTTCATGAAAGTAAGACAGCAGCGTATATATCCATCGCAAAATGAACAAGGATACATTTGGATAGCACTAACAACAGCTCCAAATACTCCAAGCATTGCCATCAATTCTATTCTAGTTGACCTCTTGATGATGAATTCCTGAACATTTGCAAAAAAAAAACAACACCAAAAGAATTTCCTTAGTTGATCACTTTTGTTAAAGTTTGTGTTGAAGCAAGAAAGATATGCAAGGCTAGACAAATTTTATACTAGAAGAAAAACAAAAAAGATGATATAGACAGAAATGACTAGAAGGGAAAATGAAAAACAGGAAGAAATCTTCTTCGGTGAATACATTTGTCCTTCGATGACCTCGGTATTTTCAACCAAGGTTATGTTGTCATGATTCATGAGATTCCTCAGATTCTCAACAACGATAAAGAGTTGTGCAGCTCCTGGGAAGAACAATTTACAATTACTTAATAAACAACCATATGGAGTTTTATCTAATCTGATCATATGTCAAGATTATTAATGGCTGAAAAATGTAAATGCATCTCCCAGTGTTCTTAAAAATAATAAATAAATAAATAAAAAGAAGCAAACAACTATCCCGAAAGCTTAAGATGTCAGGAAATGGCTCGACCCAGTATTGTATTGTTCATACTCCCCTTAAGTTTGGACAAACAAACTGAACTAACTGAAGTAATAACCAAAACGGTCTTGCATGGTTTGAACTTTGAACATAGGACCCTGATTTTATCACAACTTTGATTCTGGTCTAGTAGCATATTAAGTTCAATTAGATTACCATGACCAAAACACTAAGCTATCAGAATGATTTTTATTTTTCTGGTCTCAGATGTAAGAACAATAATGAAGGGAAGCTCGGAGCAATGGTAAAGCTACTGCCATGTGACCTTGAGGTCAGGGTTCAAGTCATGGAAACAACCTCTTGCAAAATACAAGGTGAGACTGCATACAATAAACACAATGTGGTCCGACGCTTTCCCGGGACCCGCATTGGTGGGAGCTTTAGGCACCGGACTGCCCCTTTAGATGTAAGAACAATAATCAAAGTATCAAATACCATTCCTCTCAAACCAAGCTTCACTGGAAGCGAAGCATAATAGAATACATAGAGAAACAGAATATGAGAGGTTTTGAGCTTATAATCTTAGTTCCAATATCATGTTTAGTCAAGTGGATAAATAAATACCTAAATGCTTAAGCTATCAGACAAGGCCCAATCCATGCTCTTGAATCCTTGACAAAAAGAGAAAGTGGTAAAACAAGGAGACTTCATGCAACCTTTCTCCACAAAACCACATGGTTGCATAAACACAGATGTCCGTGCATTAGTATTGATGAGAGACCATACTAGAGACTAAGAACCCAAGATCTCTATTTTTTTCTTCCAATTAATCATACTTTTGTACGTCTTTTCTTCTTACACACTACTCAACATAATAAATCAACAGGATAGCCTTAGAAAATCAATACCTAAAGACTTACATTAAACATAAAGTAGTTGAATTATCAGATTATTGACTCACTAGACATGTTTTATGAAAGAGGGGAAAGCAATCATTTAATATGCCATTATTTCCTTGAGAGTACAAATAGCAACAAAATAAAGTAAGAAATTATAAAATTAGTAGATAAAAATAGAGTGGCGGGTATAAGGAAGTGAAGCACACCTCACTAACGTTGCTAACTGCATAGAGTGTAGAGCCAGCAAAGACTAACAAATCACCTTTCACGGGATTAGGTCCTCCTATAACAATGAAATAGGAAAAGGAGTAAGGATAAGTCAATTAATCAAAATGTTGCACAAATTCCACATAGTTGCTGGATTATCCTCCAAGACAAAAGGTGCCTATCAAGATTGTTCACATTGCATGAACTATACAGATTTGAAAAGGCATCAGAAATTAAATTCTCTTTTTTTTGTTATTTCTGAAGGAAATAAAATGAATGGGCGCTGTTCTAATTTCATTGACATTATAAGTGCCCATGGACCAATTGAATGTGATTACTAATCTAATTTCTTTGGCATTATGAATGTCGACGGACATGTCATGGATCAAACAAATTCCCCTCAGTTCCTTAACTTGTTATTAAACTTGAGACTATTTTCTAATAGCCCAAGTTTGGCTGCAAAACTAGTAAATGAATTAAAAATTGACTTAAAACAATAATGTTGATGGGGTATATCATTCATCTTTCTTCTGCCTTCATCAAATTAATTTGATGGATTGATTGGATTTGCCCACTTCGGTAATTTTATTTTGGAACAAATATTGCTTCATGTACCTATTCAAATGGGTTCTAGTGTGTGTCAATAAGCCAAATCCAAACTTAAACAATCCTGCATGGTGCATTTATTGAAACTATACTACAATTATCATCATAAATATATAAGTCTTTGTCAAAGACATTGGTATTAATAGAGAAATAAAAAAATACAGAGAATTGTACAACTTCAATAAGTATCAACTGACCCTGTGCACGGTCACTAGCATGAACATCGGAAAATACTACCATAACAAGGCCAGCAACACAAATAGCAACACCAGCAAACTTGCTGAATCCATATTTTGTATTCAGAAACAGCCAAGTAAAAAGTATAACACATGGAATTGCCCAACAATCCAGGAGCATGACACTTGTCAAAGAGGTGTACTGATAAGACTTGACAACTACAAAAAAAAAAAAAACAAAGTCAATGACTCAATTTTAACAGGTAAGGAGCAGTAGTAACCAAAACTTTAAGAATAAAAAATTTTGTAAATTGCATAATATATATAAGTACAACTGGCAAACACTAATATAAGACTAGATGAAATTGGAAATTTAATTCAGCTGAATGGCATGAGATACATCAATTATAGTTTGTTATTAGTGAGATCCAACAATATAGATTCGGGTATGTGCACCTACTCAAACCTGGACTCACATGTAAAATTAGAAAAAGAAAAGTTCAATCACAATAATCCAGTAAAATTCTCTCAATTTCGTTACTAGCTAAAGAAAATTGTTAATATTGCAGTTAGAAAGGAATATGATTGGACAATAATAGGTGTTTCATTGGCATAACAGAAGTATGCTAGCTAAATGATAGTAGCATATTCTTAATGATTAAGAGAGAAAAAATAGATATGGAGATAATGAAATCCAGAAATGCCAAGGTCATTGAGCAGGATATAATGGAAAACTTTGAATCCAGGTCACTGATTTTAATTCTTCTACTCATTTATTTATTCTCTGTTCATCTACTTCATTGTTCTGATGATATATCAAACCATATAAGTACTTGTAAACTTAACTAGTACCAAATGTTTTGGCTCATCAAGTTCAAATTTTCAAGTATAATGATAAGCCTAGTGCATCTTTGGTTATACTGGAACTTGGTGATGCAGAACTCAATGATCAAATTCATTGATGGATATTCTACTAAATTCAGTTTGGGTATTAGTTGGTGGGATCTTGTCAAGCATGATTTATCATTGATTTAATAATATTACAAGAAGTTGAAACTAATTTTCAACCTTATTCAGCACATATATGGAACTTGATTGTTATAGAAATATAACTAATGAATTCATAAATTTTGATCAAGCACTATCATCTTCGAAAGGACATATTATGTATACATCCTGTGGTTGCAAAGTGTAAATATCACAAAGAAGTACTGACCAATGAAATTGGCTTCCACATCAACAATAGCAAGCATCAGATAATAGTACCAACTTATCTGTGCAAAATAAAAGCAAGTTTGAAACAATCCTTATCTATAAATAGAAGAAATATTAATCGAGCAATCTCTTATAATTACAGAAAATGTCAAAAAATAGTGAAGTACTAACTAGCAACAACTTTTTCTGAGGAAGAAAAAAAAACAATTCTGAGGAAATATTCATGCTATAAAGACACAGTATAAAGTCATTCTTTATTGCTATAAGATGATTGGACAATACGCATATATAATTGAGAGGAGAATAATTCTGGAAAAGTTAGTTATGTATTGACAAAGATATTCCCATAAAACTCTAACCAGGAAAGCATTTTAGTAAACATTAGTTAACTTAAAAGTCACTAGGTCAGTCAATGTGCTCCGTCTCTGTCGAGATTTGGACTGCTGCAAATTCCTTTTTTTTCTTTTCAACTCTGGTTAAGTAATAGAGTGGCAGACAATTTTTGACCTAACTTCAATTCCGTCCATATAGAGAAGACAAACCCCTAACAATCTTAAAGGAAAACTAAAATGTGTTCTGGAAATATCAAATAAACCAGAAAAAAAAATGCAAGGGCAAGGAACTATCACAGCACCTGGAGCGGTCTCCTCTTGTAGATGACAATAGAACCGTAAACTATAGCAAGGAGAAGATAATTCAAGAACGACTGCGACGTGGGAGCGTTCACTCCTACAACCATTCCAAGCAAATCATTCAAAAACCAGATTATCCACCAGGGTAAGACACTACCCTCCACCCCCTCGCCCAAATAAAAATCGCACCTTTATCATCTATTCAACGTCAATCGCTACAGCGCCTACCAAAACGAAGCAAGAAAAGAGAACAAAACCTCGCCTGGCGAGCTCGGACGAGGAGAAGCCGGTGGAGGTGATGAGAAGCGAGACGAATTGCCCCAGCAACAATCCTATGAGAGCCTGCCTCGTCCACACCATGTTCCACACCTCGCGAATCGAGTTGCGGCAGGCATCGGAGAGAAAAAGCGGCGCCATGTTCCTTCCTTTTCGACCACCCGCCGCCGTCGTCTCCTCCTCGCGCGAATAAAAAATTAAAAATAAAAATCGGATCTTTGTCGCACCGTTGTAGAGCGAGAGCTTTTATAGGCAAGCACGCAGAGTTGGAGTTGGAGGCCCAACTGGGGGTAGGCGGAAGGACAATGACGGCGCGGAAAGGAGAGGACGTGCTGATTGCGCGGGAGACATCGAACGGCGGTGAACGAAAGCGAAGAAAGTGAAGAGCCATGGTTGGGTGTGGAAAACCACTCAAATATGAACCATCCAAATTTGAGGTTTTTGATTAAAAACTTTTTTCATGTTGATGTTGCTCTTGTTTTTTTTTTTTTAATACATATATACACTAGTGACTTGCACACGTGTTGTATACATAAATATATATAAATTTTATAGAATATATATTTACTATCAATATATATTTTATTCTATAAAAATTTTAACGTAATTATTTTTTAAATTTCTAAATAAAATTATATCAACAATATTCTAAATTCATTTGTGACATATAAAACTAAACTTTATTAAAAAATAAAATATAAGAAAGAAAAAAAATTAAAAAATTAAAATTACTGATAAGATTTGAAATTATTTTCGATGTTAAAAAGAAAAATATTGACATTAATGTAATTTATTTTTTAACTCTATTACATTACATAAAAAAAATGAAAAAAAAATGATAAACCCAGTTAGCCTCTTATTGACTATTCCTGGGGTGGCCGGCCCGGCCCCACGGAAGTTTCCCACCGACCACCA
>JBBPFP011124630.1:0-11828 GCA_037974795.1 Kaempferia galanga | reverse complement strand
AGCGTGCCGTGGTGCCGCATGAAGACATCACAGGGTAATATTACCCTATATATATTACCCTATATATATATAAGGCTTTGAGAAACCTAACTATTTCATTTAAATCAGAAATTAATTAAAATAATTAAATAAAGTTTTAATTAAAAAGCTAACTTCATCCTCTCTCTTCGTTCGCTCGGTAGAAATTCAGAAAGAGTAAACAAGTAGCCGTCTTATTAAATCTCTAAAAGTACATGAGAAATAAAGAGTACAACTCTTTATATAGAGAATATAAACCCTAAACTGAAAAAGAAAATAAGGACTAAGTCTAAAAATAAAGACTAAGTCTAAAAAGGCTAAGTCTAATAAAAATATATATAATCTAGCATTGCCCTTAAAGACTATAAATAAATAATTCTAATATAAAATATAATTTAACAACCTCCACGCTGGCCTCCGTTCTGGCTATTCCGTTGACTATGCCTAGACTCTACGGGCCCCTTCTGTCTCGCCGCATTATAGACCATATCTACACTCCCGTTTAGAGTCATATTTTAAATTTGTATCTTCTAACATCTTTGCTTCTAATGTATTAACACCTTCATTGGTTGGTCCTATGCAGCTTTTCGTTTGGAGCATGGATGGTTGGAAGAAGAAAAGCTCACGCTTTATCCAAGTGCCTACTAGGTGTGCATTTCCATTAGTTGGGGACACCCAAATTCAATACCAGGAATAGACACATTTGTTGCCTGTCATCGAAAGCAAAATAGTTACCTACGATAGGGAACTCGATTCTGTGTGATCGGTTAATTCTAACCAAATTAACCGATTTTATATCGGATAATTCGGTAACCAACTGAATTAATCAATTTTATATCGATTTGATTTGATGGCAAAGTTTGATTGGTTCGGTTTTCCTAAAGAAAAATCTACTTAATGGATTTCGATTTTTTCAGGTCATTTCAATTTTGATCCGATTATTGTAATTGTATGCTGCATTTTTAAGTACAATATTTTCTTGTAATGGTTTGTTGGTAGATACTGCAAGGCTCCATTGCCGGATAGCTCCTTCTGCATATGTATCTGGGTATAACTTTCTCTTTTTAAGAAAAAACAAGTAAATTAACTTCTCTGCAATTTGAGAGATGCATGGTTTGAGGATGAAAAACTACAACGCTATAACTGTCTTTTCTTGAATTTCTAGTGGCTACCTATCCCGTTGTGATTGTTGCCCACCCATCGGAACCCAATCAAATAGCCCTGGGATGAAGTGGAGCCATTGGACGGCAACACACGATGGAGACCTGCGGCACCTTCCCAGAACAATGGAACCTCCACCAACGACCCCCTCGCCCCTGTCTAAACAGTAGTCACCGACATCACAACCACCTCTTCAATGTGCAAGTTTTGAATGATTCGTGGAAGATTGATCAAAAGTTTAGAAGCAGGTTACCTCCAATTTCTGCTAACCTATCGTTCTCTGTAAATCTCAGTGTGTACTTAGTTTCTATGATTTTCGAAAAGGATTCGGAAAATAATTGTTTGTGTAAAAAAATATATGCAAACTTGTGGTAGTCTACATTTTGAATTCGGTCTTAGTTGTTCCTTGCAAATATTTGGTGAATTTGATTTTATTTCGAGATAACTTTGTAAATAAGGGTGACCAAAAGATTGATTCCAACTGAAAATTCGGTTCTATTAATTTGGAATACAAGCGAAAAAGAGATTAATATCTGCGTGTTAAAATATTTGGCAATCTAAAATTGATGTGACACTGTTTTTTGTTTGCATAATCATTTGTTTTATTGTGCTCAATAGGAAATAGCCACGAGAACAAACAGAAAAGGGTATAAGAAGTTGATCAGTCATATTTTCAAACTTTAATAAGTAAATGCTTTCATTAAGGTTACAATAAGTGCCGCCACGAGCTGACACAAACAGTTGATACAGGAGTGTTGTCCCGGATAGGTTTGGTGGCCATGTTCAACGGACGTAGAATGCTCTGTTAATTATCTCACCCTAGTATGTGTTATTATTATTGGGTGCAATTCTGTGATTTACCCACTTCTAGGATATTATTAGCCAATTGATATTGGATAGTCAAATCATCCATCAAGTTACTAATTGCTATCTGATATTATATTAGTCAATTATTTATAAAAGTTTGATTTAATCAGTTTAATCAGTTTGTGTATTTTAAAATTGAAATTGAATAGAATAAATTGAAAATTTGATATTTTATTAAAAAAATAAATTTTTGAATTAACTGAACCATATTTTAGAATTCGATCAGATCAACCAGTTACTTTGATTTAACCGATCTTTTACACTCACCCCAAATAGAAACTGATTTGATTCAGCAAAGTAATTACACTCTCCTTATCCGTGTTCAAAAATCATGGTTGCTTCCAAATGCTTTCTACCAGTACTAAATGCATCCATCAACAAATTCAACATTATACGGTTTGGTTCAGTTCCATCATGAGCTTCCAGTAGCTGAAGAACCTTCAAACTTTGTTGACAAAACCCCTAATCAATAATGCAAGAATATCTTTTCAATAAGTTGGGACCATTAGAGGGGTGTATTCTTTTGCTCTATTCCTTAGACACAGATAAAGCTACGACTTAAAAAGTGTGTGCACTTCTGTTCAAATAGTGCTCAAATTGATACAATATAAAGAAGTTTGATCATAATAGTTTCGATCTAAATTATAATAATAATATTTGAATAAAAATATTTAAAATAAAATACAATGGACTACTGTTTTAATAATTTATTAATTTGGAACACCTTCTAAGAGGGACTTGTGATTTTTTTTTTTTTTTTATAAAGCAAGTCATCCATGAGTAGTTGTGAATTGCTAGTTTCCAATTAAGTGAGACAGAGAAATGATCATTTGGAATAACATATTACCAGACTTTTTAGTTTTAAAGCTAGTGAATGGCCTTCAAATTATGAGATTTTCCTAGAGTTTGAAGAAAACCCACCTGTTGCCAATTGAGAATATTTATGAAAATGTCTTAGCCTTAGAAAGTAAATGTATCAACAATGCCACGGCCATTACCTCGCTGAAGGCATATAAGCGAGGCATCATGCAACATCTCCCTAGCTTTTCTATCAGGAGTGCAACCAGACCTTTCCATCTCGTGATAGATAATTGGAACCTGAAGGCATTCCAAGAAGATCAAGGGAACACAATCAGTAGGTTCATATCTCCTTCCGAACGGTCACACAGGAAAATTTATGGATGAAATCTGAAGTCAAGCAAGAGAAAATTCAAGTTCAAGCAAACTTTATGTACTTACCGAAGCGAGAAAAGAGTCAAATTGATGCATGGTAAAATACTTGGCAAAATCAATGAGACACTGAATTTTGTTTCACAATCATTTATTCTACTGTGCTCAACTGGATACAATCATAAGAACAAACAGGAAAGGGGAAACGAAGCGGACCTGGTCATATTTTCTAGCCCTCATGAATGCTTTCATTAAAGTACAATAAGTAGTTACGTCTGGACTAATCCCCTACAGAGACAACAATAAGATTTCCTGTTGATTGTAGTGTGATACAAATGGAAAAATAATTAAAAAGCAGGAATACTAGAAGATCACATAAGTAATCTGATCTGGTTCGGCAAAGTACTTACACTCTCCTTGATGTGTTCAAAAACTATTGTTGCTTCCAAATGCTTTCCAGCAATACTAAATGCATTCATCAACAGATTCAACATTATAAGGTTTGGTTCAGTTCCATCAGCTTCCATTAGCTGAAGAACCTTCAAAGTTTGTTCACAAAGCCCCTAATCAACAATGCAAGAATACAAGTAATAAATTAGTGGAAGAATCTTGACAGTTATTTCTTAAAGAGAAAGATCCTAAACTCAAAATAATAGAAGCCATCTCAAGTAATACAAGCAAGCACATAAATGACCAAAATAATCAATTCCTGTGAAATAAAATTGCATAAAGACAAATGTAGGTATGTATGTATGGATATAACCAAGCACAGTAAGGTTCAAAAGATCATGCAGATACAAAGAAAGATCAAGTATTAATAGTGTCGGATAGACTAACAACGTCTGTTCATGCAAACTGACAAATTTAAACAAAGGATAGACAGTCCTTGTACCTGCTGTGCATATGCATTTGCTAATACACAGAAAAGGCTAGCAGACATTTGTATGCCTTTAGCTTTAAGTGCAGCAACACACTCCTCAGCATTTTGAAACATACCATACTGACCATATATATCGACCAAAACTGAATATATTATGCCACTTTCTGTCATTCCTCTATATTTCATACCCTTGAACAAGTTTTTTATGTCATCCCATCTTCCCTGTTCTCCTAAACGACTAATGATAGTGAGAAAGATCTTAGGATCAGGGTATAAACCTTGCTCTTGCATTTCAGTAAAGAATCCAAGTGCACGTTTCAAGTCACCAGCCCTGCAATGCCACCTAATCAGCATGCTCCAAGTTGTGATGTCTGGCTTCAGTCCCTCACTGCGCATTTTGTCAAACACCTTGACTGCTTCATCCAATTGACCATACTTTCCGAAGGTATCGATCATATCATTGTACATTCTCAGGTCGGGCACAATGCCAAGCTCACGCATCTCCATTACAAGATCCATAGCTTTCTTCCACATGCCATTGTCCCTATAAAGCTTAATGATTTTGCTATACACAAAGGAATCCAATCGAATTCGCTTTGCCTTCATCTCTCCTAGAACCCACCAGGTGTCCTCCAGACGGCCAGAATTGACATAGGAATCCAGGAGGATGAGGTAGGTCTGTCGATTCCGCTCCACGCCCTCCTTGCTCATCTCAACAAGCACGCGATCGGCCATCAAAAGCTGACCTTTCCGCAAAAATCCGACGAGGAGCGCGTTGTAGTCCCTCGAAGTGGGCCGGATGCCCGACCACTTCATCTCCCGGAAGACCGCGTCCGCCTCGAGTGTCCTCCCGGTGCGGCCGAGCGCGAAGACGAGCCGGCCGTAGGACGCGGCGCTCGGGCGCATCCCTGCCGCCTCCATCCGGCTCAGAAGGTGCAAGGACCGGTCAAGGCGGCCCTTTGAGCAGTGGGAATGGATCAGACCGTCGTAGTCTTCGCGAGAAAGCTCTCTTTTCTCGCGTTCTCGAGTGGCTTGATCATCCAGGAGGAATTTTGGGCCCAAAGTCGAGTTTTTGGGTGGGAATGAGATCTCCGTGAGTCTGAGGCGGTTGCGAAATTCCTTCGATGAGGAGATGGCGCTGCGAGGGGAGGGCTTAGGAGGCGAAGGTTTGAGGGCAAATTCGACGAGCGCCGTGGTCATTCCTCTCCTTCTGGATTCGATTGCTACAGATTTGAAAGGCGGAGAAAGGAATCTGCAACTAAGAACAGAGAATGAGGGAAGCAGAAGAGGTACACGGGGCAGAAAAGGCATAAGGGGTATTTTTAGAAAGTAAATAAATTACGGGAGGCAAAGTCAAATATTAGCAATTTGGATCGGGTTTGATATCATCCACCCGATAACCCGATCTATTATCCGCTTTCCAGTTTCTACCCGCTAACCCGCACAATGCTGGCGTCGACGTCGTCGGGGCCGAAGCGCGACAAGACCGCATCCACCGTGGCCTTCGCTTCTTCCCCCTTTCCTCAGCTTTCGGCTCTCCCACTCCGCTCGATCGCTTTCTCGCAATGACGGCGACGAAGAAGAAGGATAGCGATCGCTCGACGAGCGGGCGGCGGACTCCTCTCCGTGGCGTGCTTGGCGGCGCCGCTGTTCAAGTGGCCTTCTTCTCTCCATTCGCTTCGCCGTGAGTCCATTCACCCTTCTATATTATGTTCTTTCACACCGTACGTGATTTGATCCCTTATATGTATGTATACAAATTCCCTCCTTTGACATTTTGTTGCTTTTCGCGTGTTGGTAATCTGGAACTGCTTTTGGTGGGCTGTGATTTGGGTGCTTGTTGATATGCCTGAACGACATGAAGTATCGACGTGATGGTTGTTGATTCAACATTTTGAATTTTTTTTTCCCCATTCGTTATTCGATCTCTTGGTTTTCCCGTGCAATATGGAATCAGGGAGTTGGTATTTCGGTTATTTAAAGGTTAATGAATCAGAAATTGCATTAAGTTCTCCTGGAGCTTGTTTAGGAACTACGAGAATATAATTGGGTCGTATCTGCTCAGTTCTTTCTGTGTCTGTGTGTGTGTTTTTCCAGCTTTGATAATGATCTTTCTAACTAGTCATCGTTGAGTATTTGTCATTGTCATTTTTGGTGAACCTTTGTGAGTTTGTAACCAACTACAAAAGCACTTCCTGGATCTGAGATCATTTGGATGTGTGCCTCATAAGATTTAACCAGCCATCTTGGAGATTCTAAGGGGGTGTTTGGTTTGTGTGTTTTTTATTTTCTGAAAAATGAGAAAATATAGTTTTCTGAAAAACGTGTTTGGTTTGTATGTTCCACATCTGTTTTTTAAAAATAGAGAGAGTATTTTCTGAAAACTAGAGAATATCTAAAAGTCATTTTCCAAAAAATGGAAAAATAGAATTTTCTAAAAAAATAAAAATGAAAATGGCTCAAATCAAACGCCCCCTAAGCTTTGCAAAATTTTGGAAGAGTGGAGTATATTTGTAATTTTTTTTTTTTGTCAAGAAATAATCTGTTAATTATGCTCTTCTTTGCAAGGTTGGAGACTTTACTATGAATTTTAACTAAGGAAATTGCCGCTTTATTTTCTTGAATTTATTTGACATGCATGAATATTCCTTCTATAACTCTTGCTTGGTTTGTGAATTGTACTCTCATTTGCTATCAAAATTTAACACCTACATTGTCTTTTATCTACAACAGAAAAAGAAACGAAACATGCTTTTAAAACATTGAGATTAATATGTAACATTCCATGAACACTTGGACATTGGTGTCTTAATGTTTTCTTGTATTTTCACATGTTAATGTTAAGTACAATTTTCATTATTCTTTTTTGCATTTTCTGGGTACAGCAAATGCTAGAAATTTATTTGCAGCAGAATTCAGTGTTTTGTCTACTCCATCAGTGATTGTTATTGAGCACATACCTACTTTGGAAGCTCATTTGACAGATGTTAGTAGACCTCAAAAATACGCTGCAGCTGTTGGTCCTCTTGGAAAGGTTAGATATTACAAACTGAAAAGGAAGATTGATTTCACATAATTAGTTCATAGTTTCCTGATAATTGGTTATTAAATGGGACTTTGCTTAAAAGCTCTATAGAATGGAATTCAAAATTGTGCTTGTGAAAAACAAGGTATAGTTGTTATCCATCAAACTATTTTAAATTTTTTTAGAGAAAATTCCTTAGGCATATCAAATTTATTGGAATTAATTCGCTGATAAAAAAATATACTCTTCTTCCTTGTAGTCCTGTATTTCTACTAACAAATCATAATATGGAAGAATGTATTAAAAATAATTTGTTATGGACAACTGACAACTCAGTAATACAATAAGTTAACAGCATAGTTTTTCTTGGTAAATTTTTTTAGCAGTTCAACAACTGTATTATTTTGCACATTCTCTCTTAGGACCTATTTAACAAACTGAATTGGATTCATTTAAGCACAATCAGTCATTCCTTATGTTCCTTCTGTCCTATCTTTTATAGGCAATTATTGCTGCAACATTGGCTACAGAAACTCTCGTAACATGTGAGGAGGTAGTGTTAGAAGCAACAGCAGTTGAAGCAGTTGCTCTTGCTAGAGCAGTAGTGGAAGTTGCCAAAGTAGCTGCTTTGAAGATTGGAATGTCAGATCCTCCCCCACCAAGCACTTCATGAAGTTATTGTTGATCTTCTAATTTATTTTACTCAGTGATCTTATTTTTCTTTGTCTATAGGAAGCTTTTGTTGATTCTGAGGCTGAGAAATCGGAAAACATTCTCATCAAGCGCTTCATGAAGGAGGAACTGAATAATATTTGACACTTTGAATCCTAGAGAGGAGCAGGTTATGAAACTGAGGTTTGGACATGAAAATGGAAGGATGAAGACACTACAAGAGATGGGAAAGTCAATGGGTGTTAGTCAAGAGAGAGTTCGACAAATTGAGCCTTGCGCTTAAAAGTGAGAGGAGAATGAGGAATCTGCAGCAGTATCTGATATTGTAAGTCTTGATTCCTATTTCCAAGTCCTTCATGTGCATTCTTTCTATTCCTTTTTTTAAAAAAAAATGGAATTTTATAAGTTCCATTTAAGCTTATGTATAAGTTCAGTACATTACAGAGCTCAAATTTATTCTATAAATTGCTTTAGTTATGGAAAAGGCCGATTTGAATATATCTGTCAATCAGAGAATTTAAAGTTCTTGCCTTTTTGGTTGGAAAGTTATCCCGCACATCTTATTTTAGTTACATTTTGTCCATTGTTCATAGACTATACTCTCAAAACTTGATCAGTAGTTCTTTGCACTTTTTCCTACAGTACAACGTAGAAACTTCACTAGTAGTCAATTCTCAAAAGATTGAGAATGCTTGTTGCAGTGATCCCTTATTTTGTATCATCTCAGGAGCTTGAATCAATGGTTATTCAACACTCACCATGGTATCTTCTTCTCGAGCGCAATCAATTGCAGGTTATTTAACACTGACAATGGTATTACCGGCATTGCAGATGATGTAGTGCGAGATATGCGGCCAGCCGATATCCAATGAGCATCAGCCCCATGATGCACACATCAATCCACATATGACTCAGCCCCACTGATTTGATGGCCGGATATTCTATCACTGGACACATCACTCCTTTGGAGCACTCGTAGGCATCATGGTCAGTGAACTGAACCCCCAATAGGAGCTTGTAGCAGTAGAAACTATAGCTCAAGTACTTCAGCCAGACAATGAAAGTTGGTATATGTTGGACATAGTAGCCACCTGCCATTAGGAAGACCAAGGTGGTGACCGAAGCAAGGGTGGTTGCCTGCTTGACATCCATTAGTATTGCTCCTACCGCGAGGCCTAGGCTCTGTGCAACCAGGACGCTGAAGAGGACTATGAGGAGCGAGAGCAGGAAGGTGACTGGGTCCGGCTTGAGGCCACCCATCCAGTATATGATGAACGTGAAGGCGGTTGGAAGGGCAAGCTCCATAGGCAGGTCCCCCACGGTGCGTGCCATGAAGTAGGATGAGAGTCGATACATGCCTGATGCCTGCTCTTTCCGCAACATTGGTTGCTCTTGAGGGAATGTAAATACAGCATTGTAGAGTGGAAAGAAGCCCCAAAAGACTGAGAAGAAGAAAATCAATGCTGTCTGCAACAGGATTATATGAAGTAATCAGACAGATATTGTCAGAAAATATAAACTGTGCGCTCCAACATTTCCAATTCTAAAAATGTTACCCTGTCTTGGATATGAGAAGATGGGGTGTGCCACCATAGGAGGCCTCCAAGAGTGGCAACACTTAGCACTTGGAAAATCCTCAGCTTGTTGAAAGCCTCGTACCTCCTCTCCTTCAGCCCCCTGCTGAGTAAAACTCTGAATTGCTCCCACCAAGTTGTGCACCACTGCTCTCTTTTCACTGCATCAACCAAGCAGATAGCAATTCAAATTAATGACTCCTGAAGTGTTCTTGCAAATCGGTGTTCGTCCAGGTTGTTCAGAGTGGCTTACTAGCACTAGCCATCTCTCGAGTGTATCCATAATTGTTCAGGTCTAGTGTGCAGAGTTCTGCCTTCAATCGTGTGGCAATATTACAATCGTACGCCCTGATCAGTGCCTCCTTGACGGCTTTCTGCTCCTGCTGCAAGCCACAGCCACCTTTGACAAAGTCACTGCTCTCCATTGCGTACTTGGAGTCTGGTGCAATTCCTGTTGCATAGAAGAATTCATTAGCATAAATTCAAACTTCCAAAGTAGCGCCTGGTTTTTGTTGAAGAAATCCTACATCTGGTTAAAGTTCAGACTTCTGCAATATGAGAGAATCATCTGGTGAGGTAAATCCAGCTTCCATCCTTGCTTAGATAGCCGATGCATTCATTATGTTCAGTGCAAGAATGTTGTGCATTCATTGTGCCTTAGAACTCAACTAAATTGTGATCTTGTTATATGCTGGCCTCTACAATATATTGGGCATAATAGGTTCGAGTATGCTTCAACTCTTCAAGTACCAAATAAATCCTATTTTAGATGGTTTTCATATGGATTTACTTTGTGGCAAATAGGACTCTAAATTTCTCAACAGTGCAGTGTGTTTTAAAATTTAGATGTCGTGAAGTACATTTAGAGATTATAAGATACCAAAATACTTTCAGAGAAGAAGTTTTTCTTCTCATAAATTTATTGTCAGTTTAGAGAGCATCATATTTTATTATACTTTTGTGCAAATTTGAATCATGGTAAACTGCT
Source organism: Kaempferia galanga (assembly GCA_037974795.1). Taxonomy (NCBI): domain Eukaryota; kingdom Viridiplantae; phylum Streptophyta; class Magnoliopsida; order Zingiberales; family Zingiberaceae; genus Kaempferia; species Kaempferia galanga. Next base: position 1,473 of record JBBPFP011124630.1, on the reverse strand, counting down.
CTTATGTGTTGTGCAATCAAGGGAACTGAAGATTTTATCACATGTTGTAGAAGCTATTTATCTGAAAGATTTTATCTCATATGGTAGAAGCTACTTCTTATTTTAGAGATACCAGATTTAGATCTATGACTGCTTGATTTGTGATTCTCTGATCTACAAGTGTGATTTGATTTGAGACACTCAATTTTAGTAAGTGGTGTTAGAACAAGTGGTTTCAATCTCATTCAACAATACCGAAGGCATTCAGCATCCTAACGGTGTCAATAATCTAATCATTTATATCCAACAGGGTGTTGATTGCGAAGCTGCTAAAGATCATGAAAGTTGGCGTCTCCTGCTATCTCATGCACAGAGCAAACGTCTGGGACATCTTGCAGCAAGTGCAAGTCTACGTCCACAACTCATCCCCTCCACAGTCTCTTCCCATGTAGGCAAGTAGATGATGGAAAGAGAGGTGCATGATGCAGAGAGGACATGCACGGGACTGCCAAAATTTTCAAACAAATAGGTGGCAAGCTCAACTCATCCGCCATTATTGAGGCGTTGTGTTTCTGTGGGGACTGATAACAAACAGTTACAAGGAGGGGGATGCATGAGCAAGTGATAGGGCCCTTCGACGCTGACTTAAAGTATCAGTGCCATCAATCTCATCGACACTTGTCTTCATCGCAGCTTCGATCTTCCCACACGCATTCCTACATCACTTGGAAAGGTACCTATTTACGGATGCAGTAGCATTTCGGATCTTGCACAGTGGGTTTTCATTTTGCATGTGCAACTATTTTCTTTTATCATCTGTAGTTTTATTGGAATTATTCTACTGTTTATGATAAATTTGATTGTGACCCGACAGTAAAAGAAGGTGCCTACTAAAATTTCTAAGTAGGAAGGGAATATGCTTGGATATGGGTGGTATTCTAGAGAAATATTGAATGTTCTTCGCGATGTGAATTTTGATCGATGGTGTCCTTTGTCTTTGGATTATCGTGCTGCGTTTTTTTGGCGATTGATAGCCTTGTCTTCTTCCCATAGTTTGTGATCTCTCTTGGCGTTTATGTAAATATGGAATTTCCAGGTCATATTTGAGAGATGCATGGGAAGGGGACTCACCGTTGGCAAGGTCCAGCAAGAGGTCGGCCGGGTTGACGCCGTCGGTCGGCGAGGCGAACCCGACGGAGGTGAAGTAGTCGAGGGCGGCGGCTGCGCGGCCGTAGTAGATGGCGGAGCCGTCCGAGGAGAGGAGCACCAGCTTGTCGAACATGCGGTAGAGACGGCTGGATGGCTGGTGGATGGTGGTGACGACGGTGCGGCCCTTGTCGGCGGCGAGCCGCCGGAGCGTGGCGACGATGCGCGCGGCGGCGGTGGAGTCGAGCCCCGACGTGGGCTCGTCCAGGAGCAGGAGGCTGGGGTCCACCAGCATCTACAGCCCGATGCTGACGCGCTTCCGCTCGCCGCCGGAGACGCCGCGCACGC
>JBBPFP011124521.1:0-11831 GCA_037974795.1 Kaempferia galanga | reverse complement strand
TGCAGCATCCTAAGGCCCGTTTGAAATTTAAAGTGAACATTTTGCACAAGGAATAGGATTTTGAAAATGTTGATGATTTGTGTGATTGCCAGGAGATTACATTTAAGTTTAAATCAATACATTGTACTCTACTAGTTTATGCGAACCCTTTTATTGGCTGAGGTCTTATTTTTTTTGTTTAAATGACAATTTGCATTTTATCTTTAGGAACTGGCAAATACAAAGAGAGAGGATTCAGATGGTGAGACTATTAACATTACATCCCCAAATCTAAACCCCACAGAGAGTTCTGACAAACCAAGATCAAGAGTAGGTCGTCCACGTGGTTCAAATAATTCAGGAACAAAATTAAAAATGCTGGCAGGTGCCAAGCGTAAGATTGTTGGCGAAGTTTCATCTGCAAAACAGAATTCTGAGAAAGATGTTGCAGAAGAGATGAGGCAGAAGGTATTTGTGCAGTAAATTTTCATTGTTGCTTACCCTCATCTCCAAATATATCCTACAGCTAGTATCACTGTATCTTATCAGTGTCATGATAATTTTTTGTTACATTTTGTTTCTGAATATAATAATGATGACCCAGTTTCGTGACTGGCTCAGATGCAAAACCCAGATGAAAGATTACTTGGTGATAGAGTTCAAGTATGGTGGCCAGAGGATCAGCAGTGAGTTTTCCTATATGTGTATATTTTTCAGTTAGAAATTGTTAAAATTTTAATTTTTATGAGTTTGATTCACAGGTTCTACACTGGCAAGGTTATCCAGTACAATCACCTCACTAAAAAACATAAGGTGTTGGGCACTTTAAATTGAGGAATCCTCAATGGGTTTGCTTTTCTGTTTCGTCTGTTAATAATTTTTGTTACACTTTCAGATCTTATATGATGATGGGGATGTGGAGAGACTTATGCTCAAGGAAGAGCGTTGGATGTTTGCCAGTGAAACAAGAACATCCCCGACGTCTGATCTTGCTGTAAGTTATTTTGTCCAATATCATTTTAGTTGTGTGATTTGTCAACATCTAATTCAGTAGATTTATTTTCTTCAGGAACATGCAAAAGATGCTAATGATGCTTCTCTGGACGAGTATGTGCTACTTTTAATTTTTTGTTGCATTAGTTTACATTTTAAGGATATACATAGCATGCATCTATGTTTTGATTGTCGAGCTGTTGCCATTAATTGTCTAGCTGTCCAATATCTATGTTTTAAGAATATGTTAATTGCTTATGACCTACTTGTTTTTTTACCGATACATTCTCGTTGGATCTTTTGCATCCCAGCAAAGCGGCAAAGATAAAATCAAATTCTACAGCGGGAGAAACATATGCGCAGACAGCGATAAAAAGGTTGATTAATTTTCTTTAAACGCATTTCATCTCTGATGATGCAATTTATGAATCACTCCCTTTAGCTATTGGCTTAAATTTCAGTCCTGCAAGCTCTGAACTGCCCAAGCGAAAAGGCCGACCACCTAAAGTTGGAAGCTCTGGGCAATCTAAGCCGAAGGAAGATGTTTCTCCCAAGGTTGAAAAGAGGCCTTTGTTCGATGGCACACATGAACCTAAAAGCAAAATCACAGTTGACGATAAAGATGCACAGAGAAGTAAACCTGACGAAGAGTTATCGAAACTGGACCAAAAGCCAAAGGATATGCCTTCCCCGAATGCAAGTGGTATCGAACAAAAGAAAAGTTTAGATTCCAAACGAGACAACTAAAGATTTGGAGATGTGGAGGCATTGTCAGATGTCTTAAAAGAGTTAAGATTTCAAATTAAGTTTGTAATCCTGTTGGCTACTGAACTCGGTTCAGGCAATCACATTACTCCATGGAGTTGTGTCTTGTGAAGGTGGCTTTTTAATCTGATTATTTCTTGTTTTTATTTAGTTCAGTATTGGAACCATGGCAGGTGATCTACAACCGTTCATATAATTTTGAGACTTTTTTTTAATCATGACCGTATGTTATTTCCCATTTTAATTTTGAGACTTTTTATTTACGAAAATGATTCCATTTTCGCCGTGGGGACGAGGGCGAGTGCCAATGGTGGTTGACTCCTTTCTCAGAATGACTTGACGAGCTGTGCCACGGCTCCGGTCCAACGAACCACGTCCAACGGTCGCCTAACTCGAACCGTTTTCGGCTGCCCGCCACGGGCGATGTGACGGCCGCCACAGCGCCGTCCAGCAGCTCCCCAAATGACACGACTACCCCTGCACCAAACGCCAACAACGATCGAGGCCCTTCGTCGTGGCAAACATCCCGCCAGCTTGCGACGCTGGAGGGGCATTTTAACTAACGAGAACAAACAGCGCCAACGTCTTCTGGCGGCGATGACTATTGACCTCCAAAGCTTCCCGATAGTTGCTTCATCTGTTCAACGGATCGGCGTATCCCCGAAGTTGACCTCTGTTCTCAATTTTGGCAACTGAAACTGCGGCAATCTTTCGCCGGCAGAGAGCGGGGTTCGTTCGGAGTTGTGGAATTGGTTTCTGAGTCGCTACTTCCTTCGCAATCTGCTGATTGGTACGGGGGAGCGCGTTTGATTCTCAGCTTGGCTTCTAGGGTTTGATTTGGTTGGTTTTCAGACATGGCGCTATTCAAGAGGTTCTTCTTCAGGAAGCCGCCCGACGGGCTGCTTGAGATCTCCGAGAGGGTCTACGGTAAGAAATTGGCGTCGCCGTATGTGTTGTCTGTGTGTGAGTTGTGTACTGTTACTGCATGCCATGGATCGTGTTTTTGTTTTTTTTGTTTTTTGTTTTTAAATCTATTTTAGCAGAAAGTTCTTTTTTTAAAAGCAATTGTTTGCCTTGAATAAGTGAAACTTGTTGTTTCGGAATCACTAGTATGGCAGCAATGCTCTCCATTTTTGATTGTCCCTCGTGGATAGTGTATATAATTGTCTAAGCGTGAATTGAGAACTTTTCATCTTAATCAAACACAAAATTAATCATATTATTTTCTTGCAAAAGTAGACTAAATTTTGTCTGCTTATGTATTTTTGATGTATTTTGATTCCCAAACAAGCAACGCTGATTCTATTGCAAGGTCACAAGAAAGGGGTTAATGAATATTCAAGTTTTTTCACTTCACATAAAATATGAAAGGAGAGCATTATTCAGTTATAATTGGGGGAAAGCCAACAGAATTGAAGCTGTGAATAAGTTAACTAGTCCAACTAAGGTGAAATTCCACCTTGTAAAAGTTTGTGTTAAGTTCAAAGACTGATTTAGTTCCTACGAGATATGCATATGTATCGCAATATATACTTCTTTGTATAAGAGGTTCATTTAGAAATTATAAGTGCAGATAGAAGCGGCTAGTTGGAATTTTTCTCATTATTGATGCTATTTTGAAGCAAAATTTGCAATTTCTTTTGGCAGCATTTTCTAGCTGATGCATGACTAGAGCACAAACACTTTTCCCCATATTAATCAGAATTTTCTTCTTCCAGTTTTTGATCACTGCTTCTCAACTGATGTTGTCGGGGAAGATGGATATAAAGAATACATAGAAGCTATTGTGATGCAATGCCAGAGTCATTTTCCAGATGGCTCATTTATGGTTTTTAATTTCTGGGATGGAGAGACTGAAAGCCAAATAGCCAGCATCCTGTCTGAGTTTGATATGACTGTGATGGATTACCCTCGACATTATGAAGGATGTCCATTACTTAAGATGGAGATGGTCCACCATTTCTTGAGGTCATGTGAGAGTTGGCTCTGTTTAGGTCAGCAGAACCTCTTACTGATGCACTGTGAGCGAGGAGGATGGCCAGTTCTGGCTTTCATGTTAGCTGCTCTTTTGATATACCTAAAGCAGTATACAGGGGAGCAGAGAACATTGGATATGGTCTACAGGCAGGCTCCTCATGAGCTTCTGCAGTTTCTTTCACCCCTGAATCCTGTCCCTTCTCAGCTAAGATACTTGCAGTATGTTTCAAGGAGTGTTGCCTCAGAGTGGCCTCCAATTGATAGAGCACTTACCTTGGACTGTATTATTCTCAGAATGATCCCAATTTTTGATTCAGAAGGTGGTTGCAGACCTATATTTCGAATTTATGGACAAGATCCACTTTTCCTTTCTGAAAAGACAACGAAAGTTCTGTTTTCAACTCCAAAGAACAGCAAACTGGTCCGACATTACAAACAGGTTACTGCAAATTTGCATATTAGTCATGTGTAATTTTTGTTGAGAACTAGAGCATGTAACTGTGTATTTGTATCAGTTTTGAGTATCTTATAAGTCCTAGTTTGATTTCTTAATTCCATGGAGTATAAAAGGGATTCTTATAAGTTATACATCACATTTGCATGTTAGTTTTTTTTATCATGACAATTGAACTGTGAGCTACCTATACTTGTAATTGTGTCTGATATTCATTTTGTTAACACAAACAATAGTGAAACTTCTTTAGGATCATAGATTAAGTCCAAGTTATATTAAGTACTAATGTATTTAAAGTTTGCAGGCAGAGTGTGAACTAGTAAAAATTGACATAGGTTGCCACATTCAAGGAGATGTTGTAATCGAGTGCAGTAACCTGGACAAAGATATGGAACAAGAAGAAATGATGTTTACAGTTGTACTCAACACAGCTTTCATCAGGTCAAATATCTTAATGTTAAATCGTGATCAAATTGATATCTTGTGGGGTGCAAAAAACCGTTTCTCAAAAGATTTCAGAGCTGAGGTGTCTTTTGTGTAGTAAAGCTGTTATCATATTTTACCCATTAGTTCTATTTTGATCAAGTACTTTCTTTCTTGCAGGTTCTTCTTAATGATATGGATGTAGCTTCATCACTTACAACTACAGAATTGGCAGATATTGAAGATAAAGGACTTCCTGTGGAAGCATTTTCTAAAGTGCATGAGATCTTCAGCCACTCGGATTGGCTAGAAGGGAAGGAAGATGCAGCACTTCAGATTCTCCGACAGATGGTATCACCAAACTCAGAAGAGAAATCAGATAAAGTTACTCGAGAAAAAATGGAATCCCCTAATCCACCACAGTCTTCTAACACTAAAATTATCTCAGAGAAGCTTCAGTCTAATGACAAAAATGAAGGTGATGTATGTGAAAGTGAAACTGCTAGAGCGAAGTTGACCTTTCCTTTGTCACAACGTTCTACTTCTGTTTCTGGACAATCCGAATCTTCTGAAACATCAATGTCTCAACCACCATCATCTGAACCTGTTGACAAGATTATGCACTCAACACTGCTGCAACCTCCATCACCCTCACCACTGCCACCACCACTGCCACCACCACTTCCACCACCTTCATTTCAGTCTAATGACAAAAATGAAGGTGATGTATCTGAAAGTGAAACTGCTAGAGTGAAGTTGACCTTTCCTTTGTCACAACGTTCTACTTCTGTTTCTGGACAATCCAAATCTTCTGAAACATCAATGTCTCAACCACCATCATCTGGACCTGTTTAAAAGATTATGCACTCAACACTGCTGCAACCTCCATCACCCTCACCACCAGTACCACCACTGCCACCACCACTTCCACCACCTTTAGAGCTACCGTTTTATGCTATCTCTAAGCAAAAAAATTTGACAATTCCTCCTGTACCACCATCACCATCAGTACAATCTCTTCATGCTATTAACAATGTTTCACTTGCATTATCTCCAATACCACTCCCATCACAACCCCCATCAAAATTGGAACCGCATAGAAAATCTCCAATTCCCTCATCAGCAATTTCAAAATCCCTTTCGCTCTTATCACTGCAACCCCAAGAGTTATCAGCTACTGAGTCATCGACTTTTGTTGATGTATCTCTTCCTTCTCCTAGTTCAAACCTATCACCCAACATATGCGATAAGCTCAATAATCTATCTGAGAACCATTTGCAACCTTTAAACAAGTATTCATCCACTCTTCCTTGTCCTCCCTCAGCCATCATTTCATCTCCTCCACCTCTTCTGCCTTCACGTTTAGATATCTCCTCACCTCCACCTTTGCCTCCTCCATATTCCATTATCCCTTCAACTCCACCAAGAGTTAACCCCTCACCTCTACTACGAGTTATCCCCTCTCCTCCACCTCCATGTTTAGTTGTCTCCTCACCTCCTCCACCACAGATTCCAACACCTCATCCTCCTCCGTATCTAGCTATCTCCTCACCTCAGCTAGATGTCCTACCATCGTCTCCACCTCCTCCCCATTTAACTATCAACTCACCTCCTCCACCACCGATTATTCGAACACAACCACCACCACCACCACCACCACCACCACCTCCATCTCCACCTCCTCCATGTTTAGCTGTCTCCTCACCTCCTCGGCTAGTTGTCCTATCACCTCTTCCATATTCAACCATCCCCTCATCTCCACCATCAGCTATGTCCTCACCCCCTCAACCGACAACCATCACATTGGCCTCTCATCCACCCTCAACAACTTCTTATCCTCCATCACCTATGAAGAAAACTAAAATGACAAGCATCATGCCACCACCTCCACCACCATTACCTCATCTCAAATCAAAGCAATGTGATGAATCTTCTTCCTTGACATCAGAACCTTTTTCACATGCACCTCCTGCTACTTCTTCCTGTATCATGGTAGCTTCTCAGTCTAATAACACTCAGTTTGTACCACCACCACCTAATTCTTCTTGTAGCTCACTTACTAGCTTATCATTAGGAACCAAGAAAACTTTGACAGGCATCAAAAGTTCCAAGAGTGTTTACTCAGCCCAATCAGCATCAAGAAAGACATCTCTTAAGCCATTGCACTGGGTTAAAGTAACAAGAGCAATGTCTGGAACCTTATGGGCTGAGACACAAAAATCAGATGAGCTCTCTAAGTACTATTCGATGATCTGAAAATATCTATTGTGATTCTATTACTTTTTTTATATTTCCTATTTATCTGTTTTAGGATTCTAGAGATTGACATGTCCGAACTTGAGAGTTTATTCCCTGCAGCAGTGCCAAACTCAAAACCTCGTGCCTCAGTGGGTGGAAAATCTAACAAAACCCATCTAGTATGCCTTCTTATCATGTATAACTTGGGGTAGAAAAGTAATTATTCTCAGTGATAAGGATTTTCTGACAAGTATTTCAGTTGCAATTTACTTGTCTGTATGTTACTTTGTTTGCCTTTATCAACTTGCATTAAATTAACTTAGTGTGCTCAGAATATCTTCTCAAGTCTTTTCCTTTTAATTTTCATCACGCTATTAGTAAAGATGGTATTGTTATTGACTTGGTAATTAGAAAAGCTACCATATTTGAAACTTGAGACTACTATGTATTAATATTAGCTCATTAATGTAGTTGTCTTGCAAAATGAAGGTTTCATAAAGTACAAAATGAAGGGCAGATTATTGCACACTGCTAGTATGTGTATCAGGAAGCACCAATTGTGCCACTTTAAACCTGTATTAAAAAAAATTACGTTTATTAAATCACTTAAAATTTCTACTTTGATGCTTTTACATCACAAGTTCATTAAAAATGTCCTTTACTTTTCTTTGGTACTAATCTCTGTAATGTGCTAGTTGATGCATTGATATTTTGAAGACAGTTAAACCTTAAATAGATGATTTACTCTGGACGCATTAAATATCACATAATGAGGCAAATGTTAATGTTAATCCACCGTCTTGGACCTCTTGGTAATCAATATTCAAAGAAGATAGTCAAAGGTAGAGATTGTAGTCAAACTCCAAATATCATGCCTGAATCTTCTCTAATGCACAATTTTGAGTTTTACAAGTCTTACCAATGTAAATTTTAGTAATTCACATGATTCCGGTCATGTTATTGATTTATATTTAACTTATTGCAGATTGATCTTAGGCGAGCAAATAATTGCCAAATAATGCTTACAAAAGTCAAGGTTCCAATACATGATTTAATGGTAAGTTCTCAAACATTGATTTCAAGTTTGAGGCAGTGCCGTTCTGTAACACTGTTTCCTAAAGTACAGAAATATGAAATTAAACAGGTTCTGCATTATTTTTATGCACCCTTGTTATAAACTTGTAATAGGATTTCTTCTTTGCTTCTAAAACATGAAACTAGATTGTGGCTCTTTTTCGATGCCTAGGTTTTATAATCTAGGACTGATTTTATCTCTCTAGATTAACATGAAGATACATAGTGCTTTAGTATTCTTATATGTTATCTTAAAAATGTTTGTTCCTTGATTAAGTTTTGCTTCTCCTTGTTACATTACAGACTTTGATGCTTGCACTTGATGAGTCTATTTTAGATGTGGATCAGGTCGACAATCTGATAAAGTTCTGTCCAACAAAAGAAGAAATGGAGCTATTGCAGGTATATTACTGTCATTGACATTGATACTGCAATCAGCCTTAAATCTTTACTTCTCTCTTTTATCAGCCCAAATTCTTCACTTCTCTATTGTCACTCTCTGATGTAAAATATCAACCAATTCCAGGGCTACAAAGGAGATAAAGAAAGCCTTGGGAAATGTGAGCAGGTCAGTGAATTTATTTCTTTGATCAGTGATCTTGTTTTATGTGGCTGTTTGCCAATGATAACAAGTCAGACATGGGTACAAAACATTTTGTTTTCTGATATTTTCATTAAAAAAATGTTAAGAAATATACCTTAATCCACATGAGGGGGAGATTTAAAATAAAACCCTAATCATGAGTATAAAGTTGAGTCAACTATCATATATATATATATTGGCATGATTTTGATCTTAGTTAGAAAATTGTGCATTCTATGCAAGATTCAAAATCTCGAGCCGTGTTGAAGTTTCGGTCTGTAAGTGGGATGATGCTGTTTCGATATCGTGTCGATGCTTTGATGCATGGTGTCGGAAATGGATTAGACTTGAAGAAGGAAGGAAATAAAGCATAAGAAGGAGACAGTGTTTGGGGTGAGCATGGTTTTAAATCTACCATGTCAAACGAAATAGTCAAAACATATTATTCCAGTAAATTATCAAAATTTAATACCACTCAAGACAAACAATGTATCATTCCTTTGTTTCACATCTCCCTTCTTTAGCCTTCAATTTGTCATCGACACCATGCATCAGTAAGATATTCGTACAATATCTTTCCACTCAAAGATTGAGATTATGGAATGATTCGTCATTTTGAATCTTAATGACGAGTGGTATCGAGTTTCTTTGATTTACTGAAATGATATGTATCAACCATTTCACTGCCCGATATGGTATGAGATCTCAAACCATACTTCTATGGTTGACAATAGTACTCTAGTGCAAATGCAACTAGAAGTCAAAATTGTATTTATAAACACTTCAACAAATCTATGTTATCTATATGTAATGTAAGTATTTCTTAATCTAATCTTGTTGTTTATTTAAAACTATTAAAGAGGGGAAAATTATTATGATTATTCCATAAGATAGTCCCCTCTACTTTATATGTATTAACTCATTGTCATTTTACATTTGCATCCTTAAGTTTGATGCTCAATGATATTTTTTGAAGATGGTTTGAAAATAGTATAAAATCCTAGCTTGCTTTGAATATACTCAATTCTGGGCTCTCGAGTAAATTCAATTCTAGGATCTCCTGAAAACTTCTAGCAAATCTGTAAGTTAAACATTAGAACTATGAAAGAGGAGATAATTTCATTCAGCCACGCTTTCTCTTAATAAAGTAACAATCAATGTCTATGTTTATTCTTTTTGTGAATACTGATTTAAAAGTGCTTGTTTATCATAATGTAGCTTCACTGACTTAGAAGGAGCATTACCGAATTGATGATAGAAATGACGATAAAGCAAGTGAATTGGCCAACATGACTGGAAAGATAATGAAGAAGAATATACACATGCACAAGGGAGAGATAAAATTCCAAACTTGAAGATGAAGAAAAAAGCAGGACAAGAGCTATAGAAAAGCAAAGAAGGATAATGAAGACAAATCAAAATTAAATGTCACATATTTTGGGTGAAAAAAGAAAGGCCATTATAAGAATGAGTAGCCAAAATTGAAGGTAGAATAAAAAGAAGAAGAAGGCACTGATGACCCCATGTGATGTTCTGAGTCTTAATTCATTCGAAGAAGAGGCCTCACCAAAATTTTCAAACATAAAGCACTATTGGACACAACTGATGAAAAAATAGAGCTAATGATCCAAAAGCATCAAGCAATGAAGGGGCATGAGACAATGATGAATGATTAGTCGTCTAACTAAGCCACTTCCAGAAGCTAAGGCTAAAGTAAAATCATATGGTAGTCGATTGCATATCATTAAGGAACAAGATGTTAATCTCAAGAAGCATGTGAAATTAACGTTTATTATCTCTTACAATTTAAGAAACATTAGAAGGAATAAAATGAAGAATTAAAAGCACAAGTGGAAGAAATGAAACAATCATTATAAATTTTCCCTAAAGGTTCAAGTATGTTGACCAAGGTTGTCAAGTTGGGGTCATATTATAGATTGTTTGTCCTAAACCGAATTGTCAATCTTACTGAAATTGTGAATCATAAAATTTAGCTAAAATTATAAAATATATTCAAAAAAGTACTTTTACCTTAGTTGGGGTAACTTTTAGCTTCAAATGTAATGAAAATAATGTTAATTGATTGATAGAATGAGTATTCAGTTCTTACTCGCCAAGTCATGACAAGTTAGAATAATTTTTTGACTTGTTTAATTCCATATTTATCTTTCTTTAGTAACTTTAACTATAACTATTTTCTTTAGTGACTTACTATAGCTATTTATTAACTAGTAAATTTGATGGCTACTTGGTGAAGCCGCGAGGTGGCAATGGCCTCATGGACAAGCGAGGCTACTGAGCCTTTGCAAGGTCGCAAGGTCTCCACGAGGTCGTTGTTGACACCAACCGTGGCCTCAGAGCGATCTGTGTCTTTGCAAGGTCGCAAGGCCTCCACGAGGCCATTGTTGACACCAATCGTGGCCTTAGAGCGATCTGCTTTTGTTTGTTTTTTTCCTACTCCCAGAAAACCTCATTAAGGATGGAGGTGGAGACGGACTCGAAGGAAAGATAGAAAGAAGAATTAACTATAATATAATTTCTAATCATATAAATTATACTATTATGATTGAACTAAATTATTTTATATATAAATTTGGTTTAATTTTAAACTGATAAAAAGTATTTAAAACTATTTAATTATTAGCAATAATAATAAGCATCAGCTATCTCTATTAAAATTTAAACTCAACATTCAACAACTCAAATATAACTCTACACTAAACATCTATAGCCATCAGATATTAATAAAAATATTTTTAATTAATATATTTTATATTAAAAAAAATACTAAAACCGTATCGTCACTACACGATATAGTACTGCAAGTAAGGTTTAAACTACTTTGTTGTGTCGCCCAGTGCGGGAAAAATATATTGTTCCGTTCGCCAACCAAAATAAGCACCGGCACACCTGAGGTACTGGGGTTGTGGAGGTATTGCGTTCTCCTCGTGGAGGCCTCGTCAAGGCCTTGTGATGGCCTCACGACCACAACGGAGGCCTTGTGATGGCCTCACGGCCGCCTCGGGGGCTTTGCGATCGCCGCAGGGGCCATGTGGGGGCCTCGTCATCATCGCGGAGGTCACGTGGGGGCCTCGTGGTCGTCGCGGAGGCTACGTGGGGTCCTCACGGTCGTCATGGATGCCACGCACGGACCTCCGCGGAGGCCACCCGTTGACCTCGCAACCGCCGTGGATGCCATGTGAGGGCCTCACATTCGCTGGTGGCGCGGAACACGGCAGAAGAACAATCAACTTAGCCTTTAATTTAAAAACTTAAGTTAATAATTTTAATCAACTCCTAGCTATAGTAGAAATAATTTAAATAGGCTTAATTAAATCTTAATAA
>JBBPFP011124413.1:0-11834 GCA_037974795.1 Kaempferia galanga | reverse complement strand
GGATACGCGGACAAGTGCATTTGAATTTCTTTTTTTGATTAAATTTTTTAAGCTCTCGGTTATGCCAATAAAATTTTGCCTTTAGGGTTTAAGGGTTAGGTTATGACATTAAGTATTAAAAAAAAAATTCCAGGTGTGCACGGTAAGGTCCTTAAGGTAACATTACATTACTCTGTGTGTGTGTACTATTGACTATTGAAAGATCATGAAAAATGATCAAAACCGAGAATGAGTGGCAACTGACACAGTGGCATATAAGATCATGAAGGATAATCAAAACCAAGACTTTCATATATTGTTCATCAAAAAAAATTGAAAGCCAAAAAGAAAGAAAAAGAGATTGGAAGATTAGGGCTTATATTCAAATTTCTAAATCAAATCTTTTTAACAAAATGATTAGGTTTAAGAACTTTAGAGGAGTAGAGCAGAAATTAGAAACAATAATTTTGGGGGGCGACGTCAAAGAAGAGATGGCAGACAAGTGGGAGGGTTTACAAGGTCACAGCTCAATTCATTTTTATTAATTATTTTTCAATTAGTCCTAAAAAATTTTAAGTTTTTTCAATTAACCCATAAAAATTTTAAATATTTACAATTTTGCTTAAACATATCCTTGCCGTCTCCAAAATGTATCCGCCTGGTCAAACCTCAAAAAAGTCGGACACATTTTGGTTGTATCTAATATGCATATTTGCGTATCGTTTCCATATTCGTGTCGTATCCGTGTCCAATACTTCAAAAAAAAAAAAAAAAAATCAGAGTATCAATCGTTACCCCATGGGAGTTTATTTTGAAAAAAATATAAATTTTTTTTAAAAGTCAGAATAAATATTAATAAAATTGATAATTTTTATCAAATATTATTAGAATATTTAATATTTATATACAGTGTTAATATTTTACAAAAGAAAAAAAGCTTCACTAGACTTGATCGAACCTACCAAGCTCAATCTCATGTCGGCACAAACCTGCTTCTAGTGTTGTGCTTTGGGCAACCCAACTTGTTTGCATTGAAGTCGGGATAAACACAACACTAAATATGCCGAGTCGGAGCACAAGTAGTTTGGCCAAATTTACACCTCTATTGCCATGGTACTAAAGATAACTATTTATATAAACTCATAAACAAGAATAATATCACGCAAGAAGAATTTTGTTACTTTTAAAACAAACCCAAACAAAATTAAAAATAAACTAAAACAATCAAAGAAAGAAATAGATTATACCCACCTAAATGGCTCGATCAAATTCAGGACTGAAACAACTTCAAATTATAAAGCGACCATCTAATAAAACTTCTACCAAATCTTTGCCTATACCCCTAAAAAAGCAATTACCATCTTCAAACCTTAATACCTATACTCCTAGATCTCAAACCTTAAATTTCAAACCTTGTTTGCCTACAAATTTTTGCCTACAAAATTTGTTACTTTATACCAAATTCAAACCTTAAATTTCACAAAATCTAAAATTTAAAAATTAGATTCCTTGTTTGCCTTGTATTTATACTTGTGTGTTTAGGCTTTTATTTTTAATTTTGTGAGTCCTTTTCTCTTCCATTTCTCCTTTTCTCACTGTGAAACCCTGTTACATTTGCCACAGAATAGAAAAAACAAATTACACTGTCAAAACCACAAGAACTTGATGTCCACCCACTTTTCATAAAGTTCAATGGCAATGAGCCACTTAAAAAACTAGAAAAACAATTGGGGACAATAACTTGATAACTTGTTATTGTTTTCTCTTTAATTCTCTGATTTATGCAAATTATATAGATGCTAAATTATCAACGAACCATTGTCAACCACTGAAGTTTGACCAGCTTATTTACGTCATAATGTTATTTTACGATACTAGAGAATGATTGCTTGTGTGAGTCAATATGCCATGACATAAGTACCTTTTTACATTTCTATGAAACTGAGAAGATATAATAATATATTAAAGCACTTAAAGTGATTAAAAAACAAAATATAAGGTTTTCTTGCCTGCTCAGCTGTTGGTCTTGCATCAGCATCCTTTTGAAGACAAGCATCGACAAATGAGCAAAATTCTGGTGAAAATGAATCTCTCGGAGGTGTGGGTGAAGGATCATACAAGATCTGCGAAGACATATGAATATAAGACAGGAAAGAGATATACAAGCTTCAGCAAAATCCATCACCAAAAGGCACAAAAATATCCTTGCTGATTTTGCACAAATTGTAAGCATGTCCTTGCTAGTAAGCCCACTACAGGTGTAATAAATGGAAATTGAGGTTTCTAAGCATCTATTGTTTCCTTTAAAACAAGTAAAAATTTCATGCCTTTACAAACATACTATTTTGGATATATCCTACTAAATTTTAATTTTGCAAATATATCACTGTAAAATTTAAAATATTGAATATGTACCATTAGAGTGTTTTTTTCCTTAAAATGGTTATAATTTAAACAGTATTAAAATGGTTATAATTGATAATTTTACCATTTAGCTTTAAACAGTATATGAAGTGCATTTGATCATTAATGTATAATCTTACTAAATTTTTCTTCAATATTTGAAAAGGCATTTGAATATTTTAGGAAGGCATTGAATATGAAAAATATAATTAAAATGAAATAAAATGCTAATTAAAGATAGGGAGAAAGGAGAAAAACTAATTTTTAAAAAATATAATAACAATGTTTTGGGAATATAATTTTAACCAAATATCATTAACTTAAGTTTAATTTAAACCAATGGTATTTATGAGAGATTTGTAGATTTACAATGACATACATGCAATATCAAATTTTGCAAAGGAGTGTACACTTCTTCGATGTGTTAAAAGGATAAATGTATATTCACCCCTTCAAAGAAAGTCTAGAGTTTCGCCAAAGTATTATTTTAAAGAAACTATACGCATAATACTAATGATATGAACTTGCAAAGCGCTCAATGGCACAATAAGGTCCCTATAGGCAACCACAAAAAATGATAGAACTTAACATACAGCTTGTTATTGCCATATTGCATTATCTCAATTCATATACACAAGCTATTTCTATGTTATTTCTTTTAAACCTAGGACTAAGAAGGCTATTGATTTTAATAAAGTGGAAGTTGTCAGGTAGCTCAACTGGCTTGAGCCTTTGAGGCCCAAGAGACTATAACCAAGATGAAGATTGAGCAGACAATGTCGAGACAAGGACAGTGATGTTGGAAGACTCAACATTCTCCCCCTTCACAAACACCACCATAATCTCCACCATCTCTCTCTAATGGCTGCTTGCTACTTGTTGTGGCTCAGATCTGAGACGAAGGTGGTCGACTTGATTTGTGCTATGCTAAGATGGATGAACAGTGCACATCCACAGTATGTCGTACCCAGCACACACTTCGATATAGAGGCAAGGAAACTTAAGATGCAATTGCTCCAAGAGAACATAACTTACCCTAACTTCATGCTCCACTGATCTGAGTATAAGTAGGAAATGGCAAGTTGATAGTGCAACTGCTAGCCAACGGAGAGAGAGCAAAGTTGTGAATCAACCAGCTGATGAATACTCAAAGTGCAAGTAATTAAATCACCATTGTGGGTAGTCCAATGATTCCTACAATTTCTTCTAAAAGCAATGCTGTTGTTTTTTCTAAGACCCAAAGAAGTTAACAATGATGAAATGACAAACAAAGTTGATTCCTTCCATGTCAACATTGTTCTTGAACATGAAGCACTATAAATGCTGATTTGAGATATAACAAGTTGACAAAATTGAATGTTCCTGATTTCTTATATTTATTTTCTAACATTGCTTTTATTTCCCTAGAAGGGTGTGGTTGCTTGTCAAGGATGCAACTGGAACAGGTGTCAAACAACCCACAACCGCTAAGCGTCCCCGTTGTCTCATGTTATTCCCTTTCCTCACTCAATCTTCAACATCCATTTCGTATACTGTCATTCTTTCTCCAAAAAATCATGTTTTAATTCAATTGAATATCTTTTGTTTTTAATAAGTATTTCAGCACTATATTTTAAATTTTTAATCAAAAAACTATTTATGCAACACTAAGTAATTAGAATTAAAAATTATTCATAGTTTGTCATTACCCATAAATTTGCCTTTAGTAATATATTTTTTATATATTATTATATATTTTATCAATTAAATCTTGTGAAAATCAAATTCATATTTAGAAATTAAGCAATTCTTAATACTGAACTAATAAAAAAATATTTTTTTAACCAAAGGATGTTCCACCAATTTCAAATTTAAATTACTCTAAAATAATAATATATTAATTCTGGTATCATTTTTAATAAATTTTAAAATTAAAATTATTCTTAATTTTGATTTACTATAATCATAATTATGTTATTTGTTATTTGATTTTATACAATTAGCATTTGTATTTATATGCACAAAGTGCGAAGAACATTAAAAAAAAAGTAATTTGATAAATGATAAGCATGAGAAAAAATACAGCAGAAATGAGAAAATGAAATCGTATTGACCTGAAGCATTAGATTTGCAGGCCCTTCATTTGCACTGTATGGGAATTTTCCACTACCACATTCAAGGATGGTTAATCCAAGGCTCCAAATGTCTGCAGCGAAGGAATAGGTCTCATTTCGTATTCTCTCAGGTGACATGTATGTGACTGTGCCGACAAAAGTAGCACACTGGCAAAGAAACAACAGATATTTTATGTTTATTCTCTTCAAGCACCATCCACAGTAGTAAGAGAGGAACAAGACAGTTGTTTTTTGTTTCAAAGAATCAAACAATGTCAAAAACGTGACAATAATATGCATTAATGCAGCGCAGATAACATACCATAGCCACTGAATTATCTAAACCAGCACTGACACCAAAGTCTGTGACCTTTGTCTCCCCTTTGAGGCTTACAAGCAAATTGGCCGGCTTTATATCTCTATGCACCAAACGTCTTACTCCGTGCAAGTAGTTTAGACTCTAAAGTGGAAACATCTAGAAGATGAACACAAATTGCTGAAACACAAAAAAAATAAATAATGACAACAACAGTTGAAACAAGTAATCCTTACATCCAACAATTTTTTAACCATGCACGAAAGGACATCCTCAGGAATAACTTTCTGAAATTTCAATATATCTGCAAATGAACCTCCATCGACATACTCCAGAGCAATGCTGATTTGTCCGGACTCAGGCGTATAAAATGCACCATGAAATTCAACTAGACCAGGGTAATTTGATGCTTCACATAAGGTCCGAATCTCATTAAGTAGTTGTTGCCTTTTCTCCTTCAAAATCACAGAAAACATGTACAAACCAAACATGAGGTGTGCTATACAGCATCTCCCAGATCCATTCATTTTGCCGGGGATATATATATATATATTGTCTGATGCACAAGCATAGTTTAAAGAGCAGCCCGATCTCAGAGAAGGCATATTAAGTCTATTACATGTAGTCTTAAACTGCATTGCATGAGGTTATTTCCACAATTCGACCCATGACCATAAGGTCACGTGGCAACAACTTTACCGCTGAGCCACCCCTTCATGTACAAGTATAGTTTGCAAAATCAAAATCAGTGTTGGTATCAACTAGCCAAAAACCTAGATATCTTCCATATTGATCAATCACTGAGATCAGAGTTGGAAGGAAAATAAAACCCATAAAAACTGAAAGTATAATAAAACTGTTTAGTTTATGAGAGACTATAAAAGTTCAGAAAATCTAAAGACAATGTATAATTTACTAAATGCTAAGAATATTATATAGGAAGTTAAGAAAATAAAGTTAGATATTACCTTACCAAAAAAGTAATGGTTTCTTGATAAATACTAACCAAATCCATTTTTTCATGAATAAAATGCAATCCCAATGATTTCATGCTGAATCCTAATTATAGAATTTGCTTGTCATTTTTTACCGATGTTAGAATCCTATCTCTATTTTCGATATAATTTTTTTATTTGGTGTAATATCATATTAAGATAAACACATGATATCAAGGTACATAGTATTAAATTTTCAGTGATAAAATTTTTTAAATTTAACAAAAATTCTTCAAATTATTAATATATATTTAGTAATGAATCATGTATAAAAATGTATAGCAACTGCCTCAATATTTTTCTATTTGATTATTGTGTAAAAGTATTAAATTATTACTCATAATATAATCAATAATAGAATTAATAACATTCGATTAAATAAAACTTTTCTAATTGGATCAAACAGAATATATAATTATTATGTTTATTGTTATTAAAAACATCAATAATTTAAAAAATGATTAGTAGTTATTATCATTTTAGAATAATAAAATGTTGATTACAGTATGGTGTTAGCACTTTAACTATGATTTAAAAATCTGATTATTAAATTATCGTGATAATATAATAAAAAAAACTTAATATTAATATTAAGATGATTTTAAATCAGTCTAATTACATTACAATATATAATAGAATAATAATTCGATACTAATAATCAGTTGCTAAAAAATAGGATAGTAAATTACTAGTTAATAGTTATTTAACAGCTTAATATTAATCAAATTATAATTCATAATTAAACAATTATGATTACATATTAACACTATGATACTTGGATGTACAATATTTTTATAGTTATCAGATGATTAATGACCTAATTAGATTTATGATTATTGAAATAGTAACTTATAAGTATAAACCTTAAAACTAATTTACTAAGACCTAGCCTAATTTCTTAACTTGCCTCACCACCACCATCACCATGCATGCCTCACCCACACAATCGGGCAGCACCTGCTTCTTGGGTTCGTCTTCAGATCCACAGATGTTCACATGCCACTAAAACTCTGACATATCACCTTCAAAAGTTCGTCACTTCTTGGAGAAGCATGTTTTTCCCACTCATTGCTTCTCTGCTCACTCTGCCTAAGCCCTACTGGAAGATCTCGATCAATTCCCACTGTCGATCTCTAATTTCAACCAATGTCTCTCAATTTAGGTGGCCAATTTATAATGTGTCCCTAGTGTTTTCCGTGATAGCACCTGGCCCTGAGCAAGTTTACTGAAGATCCCAGTAGAATTCTGATCAGATTGCGCAGCTCTTGATCCAACTCCAAATTTGTATACAAGAGAATTTAGAAATTGAGATATAGCTTCTCAGGCACAGTTTAGTTTGATGACTATTAAAAAAGTAACGGACAAAAAACTCTAAATCAACATTAAGGCATTCAAGTATTTAAGTTCTCCTATGGCCAAAATCCTATATAGTAATCCTGCTGAAGGATATATAAACTTCTGTAACGCAAAACTAATACATATATATTGCACATCCAACAAACGTAAACAATGAGAAAAATAAATGGCAAAACCTTTTCAAACACGTTTATCCTCTTCAATGCCAGAATTCGATGAATTGGAACTTTAATAGCCCGCTGCACCACACTGCTAGCTCCACAACCTATGGTTCCAAAAACATGCATTTCATGAGAGGCACAGCAGTATGTCTTTTCACCAGTTTCAGTTTCACTTCCTATAACTGCTGGACGTTTTTGCAACCCTTGCTCATTAATATTGTAGACTCCATATGATCTGCTCAATAAATTAACATTTCCATCATCCGAAACCTACAGAAAACCAAGGTAAGAAATTTTATTATTCAAGTGAGAGAGTATGTAACATATGACCTAAATATAAAGTTCAATGAAAGATTGTCATGTGAGCCCACATGTCAACAAAATGCCAACCTGACCCAAAACAGGGCAATTTTAGCTTATGCCGGCATAGGAGAGTTTCGGCATAACATAGAAGCGTAATAGGCCACAGGAATCAGTACTCCGTCAACACACAATATGATTTAGGTTTTAATTGAGAATAAGAAGCTCAAATTTGATAAAATGAAATAGTTGATGAAATTGCAGAGAAAAACAATCTGAAGTTTCAACTAGGATATGACAAAGTATAACCAAGTAATACACAAAATTAAATAGACATTTCAACTATTACAATAGAATTCCTTAGAAACATTCAAAAAGCTGCCCCTATATATAACAAAAAATTTAACATAAATCATCAACTAGA
Organism: Kaempferia galanga; assembly: GCA_037974795.1. Classification (NCBI taxonomy): domain Eukaryota; kingdom Viridiplantae; phylum Streptophyta; class Magnoliopsida; order Zingiberales; family Zingiberaceae; genus Kaempferia; species Kaempferia galanga. The sequence continues at coordinate 3,807 of JBBPFP011124413.1, read as the reverse complement.
ATTTCAATAAAATTCCATGTATGGAAAGAAGGGACCATAGCTTGGCTACACTAGTAATTCACAATTAACTACAGAGTGCATGTTAGGGAATTCATTGCAGATGCCAAAATTCCAAAATTTTCTAGATTCTGAGAGAGCTTATAGGGTCAAAATCCAAGTGGTTGCAGACCATACACTCAAGCTGGAGGGTGAGTCGGACTCAATCCTGACCATCCAAGACTAATTTTATTATGTGTGAATAAGGCAAAGTCAAGTCATAAGACACTGTGTGGGGTTCTGAGTTCCTTTCAATGATTCCAAGAAGTTTGATCCTTCTTTCCTTTCAGCCTCCTACGACACAATTAGAAGAAAGAATAATAAGGTTGTTGTGACAAACCAGTTATATTAATCGTTGAAAGGTTTCCCATCTATTACCCTTTGCCTTTGGAATTGATCCCAAACTCGAGCACAGAGCACCTAACAGTAATCTAAAGCCCTTCCAAAAAATCTTCATGACTGTAGACACCCCAAAACCTACATATTTTTGGGCTTCTTTCTATATCAGTCATACCAACAAAAATATAGAAATGCAGTTGTCAAAGTATATTTACAAGTATGTTTCTAAATTAAAAAAATGTAAGCATTAATTTATACCCATTAAATTGATTTAATGTGCAAAACAGAGGAAATCACCAACCTTATAATCATCAAGACATCTTTATCTCAACTATTTGGAATTGGTTTTTAGAATCTTAACCCTCTATTACGCTATGCAAAACACTAAACTAGTAGTAATATCCAAATCAATTAATTTTTTTAATCACATCAACTCATGTTTCTTTTAATTCATCTACCCTTAAATCTTCCATTCTAATTGATTCAACGCTCTAACTAGAGTAGTTATTGATTTCCATTAAACAACTCTAGCCCATTTCAATCTATTTTCTCTCATTTTAATGTATATTAAACTTTTTCTATATGTTGCTTCGAACAGGCCATCGTTCCAATCCATAAAATAAAGTGGATCATACCAACGAGACAAAAGATAGATATGAAAGGATAACTAAACAAGTAGATGATCAGCCAAATGGCAATTTAGATAGGCTTGGCATTCTATCTTTTGGTTTTCTACTTAAGCATGATCCAAAGATATTTACAAACACTCACTGTGTATGAGTCACAAGGATCAAGAGAGAGTGCGACTGAGGGAGCATTTGTGGAGTCAAATAAGGGCTGCAACTTCCTTTTTAGCTCCTCCAAACCAGCCATATGAAGTCTTTAAACACTGTATGCACACAGTATTAAGAGAGACACAGAATTAAAAATCACATAAAAGTTAAGTAAGTCCAAAAAGAGAGGATAAAATAAAGGAAAATAGGTAAACATAAAATCTATTAACTATATCATTTTAAAATGGATGTAAATAGAGATCAAATAAATCAAGTTAGTTAATATATAGGTTGAATGCTTCGGAAAGGGATAACTTATTAAAGATAATAATGGATAAAATAATTTAAATTGCAACCTCTCCAGGGTTTTCACTCCTTTGTTGCAACCAAAAAGAATTCCAATTGTCACTAATCCAAAGTAAAGTCATTTTTTGACTAATTTTTTGTTAAGAACATTGACACTGCCCGCCACTACCTTCTTCAACTAAGCTCAAGGTGGTGGTAATGGCGAAGCAGGTCTCCAAGACTTGACTAATTCCAACTTGTTAAGCTGCATACTAGCATTCCAATAAGTGGAGCTGAAATATTTTGGTTCTAGTGTGATGAATTAATTTTGTGTATTTGTGTATTTGTAACAGATGTGGTTGATCAAGTGTCGTGTTGACTTTCAGTTTAAATTAGCTTCCAAGTCATGGTTTTATGTTTTCGTTCTCATGTTCCAAAAAACTATGGCATCATCAATGTTGTTATGTTGTCAAAAGCCTGACATGTAAGAGGTAGGAGAAAAGAAACGCTTCCAAATGGTATACTGTAATTATCTAAGATGCATGCAAACAATACATACATCGTCGTCCAAAAATGCTATGGCTAGGATAAAGCCTTTGCCATACCTTAATCTCCAATACGCTGAACTAGAAGAGAAACCGACATTGACCAATGAATGCATAGATATAATCTAATTTAACCAGAAAGGACCTACCTCCCAAACCAGTAAGAAGAAACAATTGATCAGCAATTAGGTTACTACACCCATCAATCCTCCAAATCTAAAATCGAACTTCATACTCCATCCGCTACCGTATCTAAACATAACCCACTCGACCAGCCAAACTATTTCTAAATCTAACAACGTAGCTATTCTTCCATCTGCAACTGCGACGGACAAGGGAGATCATATATGGTGAAGTAACCGCAACACCAGCCTAGATGGAGAAGGATCAAAACCTGGACAGCCAACGAAAAAGGATAACCAAAAAAAAAACTCACCTCTAGCTACTGATATCGCAATAATACCTAGATTGACATCTATGCTTGGAGAAATCGGAGAAATAATAATAATAAAAAGAAGAAGAAGAAGAAGAAACTCATCTCAATGATACCTAGATTAGAGTATATGCTTGGAGAACTCGGAGAAAGAAGAAAAATTCAACAACGAACTTGGAGAGGAAATTGTGGTTAATGCTTTTGGTAAAGAAGCTGTGAAGGAAATTGAAATCTAACCTTGTATTCACCGCCTTTGATCTGCTCGGCCAACAGCAGGAGTACGCTTGGTTGTTGGGGAGGACAGCGCAGGAGGCACTGGGAAGGCAGAGCAGCGGACAGCCGCTGAGGGTGGACAAGCAAATGAGTTGAGAGGGGTCCGGTTCTAATAAGTTGGCACTGACGAGTCGAGCTTGTCTTGTGTTTCGGGCTAAAGTTACGCTCGGAATTTAACGGGAGCATGAAATTTTCGGACGACATAAATTCCGATTATATCGGAGTAAAAATCGCTGATCGCCCCGCACGAATGGCAAACATGAAAGATTCGGCTGCTCCATTGTAAATATTTTCAGATTTACAATCATTTTAAAATTAGTTGGGTAGAAGAATTGCATGACTGATATAGTTGAAACAAAAAAAAAAACAAAAAGATAAGTAATTTGTAAGTATTCACATTCAAATTCTAGCTATAACACACCGTACATTATCTTCTCCTTGACTGTTGGACAACGTTCGTAAGATTTACCTGATGATTGATTCATGGGGCCGAGTCATTCATTTCTAGGATTTGTTAGATCGAGGCCAAATCATTTGTCACTAGTTGGACTTGCTTACCTAGGTTATAAAGCAAAAATCAATTGATTATTTTTCTTTGAAAATAATGGAAATCGAAAATAATAATAACTTTGTTAAGGATATGAATAAAATTAGGCAAGTGTTTTGAAATTTAAATGTTTTTAACATCTCGTTTTTTATTAAACGATAATAATTTTAATTTTAATATTAACAATTATTATTTATGGATCACTGTCTATTTATTCTTTTTTATTTTTTATATTTAAAATTTATTTTCTTAATTTTTAACCTTTTAATATAAAAGCCACTTATTAACTCCATTCAAAAAAAAAAAATTAAACATGATTAATATGTGAATATTATAATACCATCTATATCAATTCAAATTTAGCACATAAGTTATTACCACCAATAAAGTCTAGGATTCGAATCTCGGCATAGCTCAGGTAAATATCTCCCTCATATGTTAGTCACTAGTCTAAGTGTTAGTAGTCACCCGTGATTTACTTCCTCTGTGTTAATCCTGGGACGGATTGATGGGGGTGTTAGGGAAAATTTAAAGAAATATCGTCTTCATATCCGCCCAATTGAGATGAGGATCACT
>JBBPFP011124199.1:0-11839 GCA_037974795.1 Kaempferia galanga | reverse complement strand
AGCCTTTACTTTCTCTCCTTTTGCATCCCTACCTGAGTTTCCTTTATCTACTTTTGCCTCAACAGAAGATTCTACTTGTAGTAGGAACTCTTTTCAAGAGTAGGAACTTTTCAAGAGTAGGAATTTCTCTACTTTAGCAGCCCCAGAAGATGATACTTTAGGAGCACCTGGCCTACCTGATTCTGAAGTGCTCGGTTCAAAAGCCTTTTTTTTATCTGAAGCCCTACCTGAGTCTTCTCCTTTAGGAAGAACGGATTCTTCTACTTTAGGATTTAGGAGCAACTGCCCCAGCACCAAGTGAGTCTCCTTTATCAACTAAGGAAGCAACTAAAGTGGGAACTGTCCCCGCCTCAACATAAGGAACTGCCCCAGCAGCCTCAACAGGGGGAACTGCCCGAGCCTCAGCATAGGGAACTGCCCGAGCAACTGGTACCCACCAGCACTACTAGCCCCACCTCTACCAGCCGCAAGTGAGTCTCCTTTAGCCGCCCCTTAGTCTTCTACTTTAGGATAGGATGCCTCAACGGAGGCTTCTACTTTAGGAGAGGCTTCTACTTTCTTTAGGATAGGAACTACTCTTGCCTCAACAGAGGATTATACAGTAGGAAGAACTCTAGCAGCCGCAACTCTAGCATCCATAACTTTTTCAAGCCCGAACTGCCCCATCTGCAACTGCCCCATCTGCGAGTGAGTCTACTTTGTCCCTAACTTTTAAAGCAAGATAGGCTTCTCCTTTAGGAGTAGCTTTTCAAGCCCCAAGAGCGTCAGCCCTAGCAACAGTAGGACCAGTAACTGCATCTGGGTAATCCCCATGGGCAGGAACTGCACTAGCAGCTTACTTTCCTTTAGCAACAGGACCTGCAAGAGCTTTAGCCCCAGGAACTGCCCCAGCGCCACTCGACTCAAAAGCAGCGACGGAGTCTTAAATCTGATGTTCAAAAGCAATACTTATCAACTGTTGAAGCATCCGCCCCATGGGAGTCTCCTTTGTCCCCAACTTTTTGGGCCCCCTAAGCATGAGTAGCTCCAGTGGTACCACCTTTTGAAGCCCTATAGGATTCTCCTTTAGGATTTTGCCTCAGCCGAGGATTCTCCTTTAGGAACAACTTTTGCAGCAGCCCCAATGGACTCAAAAGCATTATCCTCGAAAGCAGCCCCACTAGTCTACTCAAAAGTGTCAACCCTAGCACCATTGACTGAAGTTCCAGGTTCAACCGAAGCAACTAAAGTAGGAACTACTAAAGCCTCAAAAGAAGCAACTTCAGTCGCCCCACTAGCAAGAAGTAAAATAGCCTCCCTAGGAACAACTTGAGTAGCATCCCCTTAGTCTGCGGTGTATCCCTACTATCAGTACCTTTACTCTACTAGCTTGAGTAGCCACAGTAGCAGCCGTAGCTTCAGTAGCAGCCGTAGCTTCAGTAGCAACAGCAGCAGCAGCACTAGCTTCAGTAGCAGCTTTTGAAGTCAGATTTGCCGTGTTAAGTGTTTTGTCTCTTCTAAGGATTCTGGTAGAAGTATTTACTCCTTTGCTTTTCTGTCTTCCTCTGTTTGTATTGCTCGCATAAGAGTTGCGAGCAACTCTTTTCCTAAGTCGCAACCGTAGCAAAGGATTTCCTATCCAAAGCTGCAGGGGGATTGTGTCCTCGATAGGAAGTATCTCGTACAGCTTAGGAGCCCTGCCCACAGCGGGTTGGATTCCCTTTAGTCAAACTCGAAAGGCGGAGGTGCCTACTCAAGAGGCGAGAAGCCCCTAAGTGTATCAACTAAGAAGCCAAGTAGCTAAGTATCAAGAGCCGTAACCCTAGGAACTTAAATCATTGAGAGCTCTAAAGGCAGCATCCCTAGCTAAAGCAACTCCACGAGTGGTAAGAGCCCTAGGACCAGTAAGTTGAGTAGCCCTACTAGCAGCCGTAGCACCAGTAGCACCAATAGTCACTCTCCCCTAGCAACTCCTAAAGTAACTAGAGGAACTCCAGTAGCCGCCCCTTAGTCTGCACAGTGTGGAGGAGCCCATCCTTAACTACTTTGTTAAAAGAAGTATCCCTAGTAGGAAGAACTTTATTACTCTACTAGTACTAGCTCTTTCAGTAGCAACACTAGCAGCAGCCTCAGAAGCTACTTTTTAAGCCCTCTTTTTTTCAGTCTTAAGTTACAGGTCTGATGATGCTGGTGGGAGTATGTCTTTAGTTCCTCTCCTTATGAACTTATGTTTGTATTGCTCGCATAAGAGTTGCTCTATACTCTTTTCCTAAGTCGCAACCTTAGCGAAGGATTTCCTATCCAAAGCAGAAGAGCTTTATTACCCTTAGTGCAACAGGCGCAGGTGCTGATCAACTCCAAAGGTGAAGCCCCTCTACCCGTAAGACTCGTCCCTGTATAGAGTAGTACCATTGGACTCGACAGCGTCAACAGTCGTAACCTTAGGAACAGTAGGACCCGTAACTGCCCCATCCTCAGTACTGGCCTCAGCAGCATCCCTAGTAGGGACAGTGTACTCACTAGCTACAGTTGCCTCACTAGCAGCCCCAGTAGCCCGAGTAGCCGCAGTATCCGCTTCATTTACTTTAGCCGGAGTAGCCGCCTCTCATTTATTTCCTTTAGCCGCAGTAGGAGCCGCCTTTACTTTAGCTCTTTAGCACCAGTGGGAGCCTTTACTTTATTAGCTACTAAAGGATCGGTCGTAACAATAGCTGCTTTTAAGGAGTACTTTTGAGCGCCTAAAAGAGCTTCTTTTGAGAAGTATAATGATGCTGGGAGTGTTTCCTTAGTAGCTTTTCTGTCTTCCTCTGTTTGTATTGCTCGCATAAGAGTTGCTCACAACTCTTTTCCTAAGTAGCAACCTTTGCGAAGGATTGACTATCAAAAGCGGAAGAGGTATTGTGTCCTCTTAAGGAAGTCTCTCATACAGCTTAGTAGCCCTCTTCAGTAGCCCAATTAGTAATAGTCAGTTGAGTGGCAAGAGCCCTATGAAGAGTAGCCCCCGTACCTGTACCATCCTCACTCCTTGCCTCAGCAACAAGAGTAGGAGCTTCAATGTACTCAGCCCCAGTCGCCCCAATGTATACTCCCTTCCAGGAGCCGCACCACTAGAGTCTGAGGCATCAACTACAAGAGCCCCACTAGCATCCCTACTAGCTTCAATAGTGGCACTAGCAGCCCCAACAGCCGCGGTAAGACTAGCCCTACCCAGTGGGAGCCTATCATTTAGTTTCGCCCCAGTAGCTGCCTTTCCTTTATCTCCTTTTCTTAAAGCGTCTGCATGAGTAGTAACACTAGAGCTGCTTTTAAGTATTGCTTTTAAGCGACTTAAAGAGCTTCAAGTGATAGGTCTAATGATTCTTTTGAAAGGTCTGTTCATGATGCTGTGAGTGTTTCCTTAGTTCTGTAATTGATTCTTCCTTATTGTATTGCTCGCATAAGAGTTGCTCGCAACAAGTAGTATAACTAAGTGGGAAGCGTAGCGAAGGATTTAGAGAATCCAAAGCAGAGGAGTCAGCAACAGGAGCGGCACTAGACTCGACAGCCTCACCTATGTACTCAGGAAGAGCAGCTGCATCAAGAGGAATAACTTCAAGAGCTTCAATAGCACCACCAAAAGCCTAAGTCGTTCCTCTCTTTATGGAATGCAAGGAAGTGCACCGAAGGGAACGAAAAGGAAAGGAGGATTCAAGGGAGCGGTGTATAGGGTGCAGGAAAGAAAAGGGCTGCAGACGAAAGGTCACCTGAGGAGTGAATGGAAGAAGGGGTTTTCAGTTGTGGCTGGGTCTAGGGCTTCTCCTTAGTTTTGAGTTGGAGCTATGGCTTCAGCGTCAGGGTCTGGGGAATCTGAAAATGGGAGATGCCAAGGCAACTGCAACTTTAAATGCGGGAAAGAATAGGGAAGATTAGTTTGAGGCTAAGGCTTCCGTAGAGGGCCAATGAGTTTGGGTCTTGGGCTTCTTTTAAGAGGTAAGATGCAACTGCAACTGCAAATGCAGGAACGAATATGGCTTCTGAGTTTGAGGCTAGTGCTTCTGGGTCTGTGTCTGTGTCTGCTGTAAAGCCAACAACTCTAAAGTGCCTAGTAGCAACAGGAAATTCAAATGCCTAAAGCAAAGGTCCAAGACTAGCTCCAACCTAAGTGTTTTCTGGCGCGCTATAGGCCTCTGTGCTCGTTTTATAGTTGTCCCTTTACCTATATTAGTACTTGTGGGAATTCTCTCCTTACTTTTATGAGTATCTGTACCCTACTAAAAGACTAGGAGTATCTTTACCCGAGAAGCCTCTTAGAGGCCCAGACCCCAGGATCAACTTCAACAGCCGAAGCCTCAGGTGCTTACTCAAGAGCCGAAGCCTGAGGTGCCTACTCAAAAGCCGAGGATGCTCTTTCCTTGTGCCCGATAAGTATAATCAGTACCAACTCAAAAGCGCCCAAGACCCGAGGATGCTTTGCCCGACTCAACAGCCTACTCTACTACTGGTTAAAGGCCCTAGTCAAAAGCCCAAGAGCGCGGAAAACTACCTCACGACTCAAAAGCCTAAGAGCTAACGCCTAAACTCAAAAGCGGCAGGTGCTCTTTCTTTACCCCGACTATCCGCGGGTGTTTCCTCAAGAGCCGAAGCCTCAGGTGCTTTTTTCTTTAGCCTAGCATCATCCGAAGCCTGAGGTGCTTACTCAAAAGCCTAGGGTGCTCTTTCTTTCCCCCTACTCAAAAGCCGAAGGTGCTTACTCCCCAATAGCAGCTTTACTAGCAACTGCACTAGTCGCCCTACTGGACTTACCAGCACCAGTAGCACCATTCTAAGATAAGAGGTCAAAACCCCATCGACATCGACGCCCCTCCTTGATCTACTTTTCAAGCCCCTAATTTCTCTACTTGGAAAGCCCCAAGTGAGTCTACTTTAGCCCAACCTTTTTTTAAAGCAACAGATGCATCTGCCTCCCTAGATTGTTCTACATCTACTGGAACGGATGATTCTACTTTTTAAGCCCCTACTTGATCTACTTTAGCGGCCCCAGTAGCAGCCTTATTTAGTTTAGGAACAGTAGCGGCCTGATTTAGTTTATCTACTTTTCTTCAAGGATCTGCCTTAGTAGTAACACTAGCTCCTTCTTTTACGTATTTTCCTTTTTAGGTACTACAGTTACAGCTTCTTTTGATGTGTCTAATTCTGCTGCGCCTTTAGTAGCTTCTTTTGTTGCTGGTTCTAATTCTGCTTCTGTGAGTATGTCCTCTATTGCCCTCCTCAGTCGCCTCCTAAGTATGAACTCCTTTACTCAAGAGCGGTACCAGTGGCAGCCCTAGCACCAGTAACTTCAGTAGTAAGAGTCGGAAGAGCCCTGCCCTAGTAAGAGTGAGTGGTACCAGTAGCTTCAGTTGTAGCATCATTAGGAGCAGTAGCTTCAGTTGTAGCCTCAGTAGCAGCAGTGGCAGCATTAGTAAGAGTAACTTGAGTAGCATCCCTGGGAAGAGTAAGTTCAGTAGTAGCCCCGTAGTCTGCAGTGTCCAGGAACAGATATCCTTCTTAAGTAGTTGTTTGTTCAAAGAAGTAGCCCCACTACTACTATCAATACCTTTACTGTACTAGTCGCTTCAGTAGCAAGACCAGCAGCCGCCTCAAAAGCTGCTTTTTAAGTAAGATTTGTAGTCTTAAGTTGTTAGGTCTGATTCTGATTCTGGTGTGAGTTAGTCTTCCTTTCCTCTATTGGTGACTCCTGATGACATTGCTCGCATAAGAGTTGCTCGCAACTCTTTTCCTAAGTAGCAACCTTTGCGAAGGATTGCCTATCCAAAGCAGTAGCATAAGGTATTGTGCCTTCTATGGGAATACTCCTTAGCTCGTACAGCTTAGTCTCCCTAGTCTTTAGTATCTGGTTGTGTACTGTATTACCTTGAGTGCAACTCTAAAGGCGAAGGTGCTTACTCAAGAGTCGAGACCCTAAGGACGCCCGTACCCCTGGGAACTCTAGCCCCAGTATACTCGAAAGGAGTAGGAACAGTTGCCTCTATAGCCGCATGCCTAGCAGCATTGTCCTCAGTAGCTACAGTGTCCTCAGTAGCATCTGCCCTAGCAACAGTATACTCACTATCCCCAGTAGCCGGAGTAGCAACAGTATACGCCTCTGTAGCAGCTACAGTAGACTTTACCTAAGTATCAAGAAGAGTGTCCTCTCAAGCCGTATTTAGTTCTTTCTTTAGTCCCTTCTTTTAAGTCAGCAACTTGAGCTACTAAAGTTGCTTCTTTTTCTAGGTCTAATGATTCTGAGTATAATGATTCTGGTAGAAGTGTTTCCTCCTTTCGTAGATGTATGACTTCTGATGACATTGCTCGCATAAGAGTTGCTCGCAACTCAACTCTTAAGTGCATAACCCCTCTATCGAGGGAACCCCCCGGGGGCCCGGGGGGAGGTAAGGAGGGGTTTTAGGAAGTTTGATCTTACCTTAATGGCCCGGGTACTTTTCTATCCAAAGCAGAGGAGGTATTGTGTCCTCTATAGGAAGTGGCTCGTACAGCTTAGTCGCCCTACCTAGTCTTTAGTATCGGGTTTTGTACTACCTTTAGCCCTCCCTCAAGAGCCGCAGCCCCGGACTCAAAAGGCGAAGCCCTACCCTACTCAGAAGCCGAAGCTCCTAAGCAAGACCCTAACACTAGGAACTCTAAGAGTGGCACCAGTGGACTCTAAAGCCTCACCAGTGGCACCAGTTGCAAGACCCCTAGGAAGAGTTTACTCAGTAGCGGCATCCCTAGTAACAACAGTTGACTCAGTAGGAAGAGTAGCCCCCGTAGCCCTGGTAACACTAGCAGCAGTGTACTCAGTAACAACAGTAGCCCCAAGAGCGACTAAAGGAGGAGCACCCCTAGCCCGAGTAAGTTCAGTAGTAGCATCCCTTTCCTCAGTACCAACAGTATCCGCAGTGTATTGTAAAGCATCATAAGTAGTCTACTTCTAAAGATCAGCTGTAGTGTCTACTCTACAGCCGTATTTAGTTTTTTAGTACCTTTCTCTTTTAAGTCAGCAACTTGAGCTACTCTTAGAGCTTGAAGTGTTCGGTCTGTCTAATGATTCTTTGGGAATGAAAAAACGATTTTAGCAACGCTCCGCGAATAATTTAAAAACAGAAGCAATCCACAAACAATTCATTCTGGTGCCTATCTAAGATGGATTGAGACCAGGAGGGAGTCTCAGATCTTTCTGGTGTGCAAGTGAAGATAAAACACTCTTGAAAGCAATGCTGCTAAGAGATCAAAGGCATATCTTCCGTTTATCATATAATGATTATTTGGCAAAGAGTTTTCTTTCAGGTATCAGAGAGACTCGTTCCTCAGGAGTGCTTTTTGTTTTCTATAGCCCTCGCGAAAGCAATCAATAGCTCTTTCTCCGGTTCAATCAATTAGTTTTTTTTAATTTATCTTTCTCGTTAGGTAATTCAGTCCGATAGCTCAGTTAGATTATTAGAGACAAAAGATCTTCTTTCTAAAGAGATTCGATAAAGATTTGAATCGTTTGAATTATTTCAGTGAAAACCCCTAGCTGCAGGTCGTCAATGGCTATCCGCTGCAGTCGTAAATGGCTTGAGGCCATTTACTCTTTCCATTGACTCTTTCTATAGCTATAGGAGATAAAGTTTTCTCGAACTGAAGTACCATTTACTTAAGGAAATTCCGTTTAGGCTCAAAACACGGGTTTTTCAACTTTTGCTAAATTCTAATTCTGTTCTCGATTTCCCTTCGCCTAACTTATTTTAGTCAGCTCTCCGCCAATCGACTATCGTCTCTTTTGTTGCTCTACGCCCCAAGCAGATTACAGTAATTGCGTAAATGGCTGACGGCCATTTACTCTTACCTTATCAGTCGAGCTCTATCCAGTGGGTACCCTCTCGCATAAATATTCGCTCGAGCTATATAAGAATACCTGGTTCTTAGTGCCTTCGTATCGATACCTTGCATTTCCCGGTAACAACCTGAACAAGGACTCCCGCGGGAATGATTCTTTATAGGCTCGACCGGGTTATACTTTGTTTTTTTGAATGGATGGTTATACGAGAAGAGAATGTGATCTTGCATCTGGAATGAAAGATCAAAGTCTTCCAGATGCAAGATAACTATTGACTCTACATACCACTAAAAATTTAAAAGAATGAAATGACTATGTTCTAAGTTTGAACTCTTCGGTAGAAGTGAGGGTATAGGGATGATAGCCCTGAACTTCCTTGCCTTGCAGTTGACAGGAATGCAGTGATTCATGAGCATGCCCAAACCATCAGCGGACAAAGAGGGTCTAGATTTCAATACTTTATTGGAGTTTAAAATGAGTCCTCTGCTCTTGGTTTACCTACTGAGCTCTCCTTCGCATTTCCTTAGCATTGACGACTGCAGCTAAAAGGGCATTGACGATTGTTGCTAATCTTTAAATAGGTGCATTTGTTTTTGTTTTTCATTCATTTCTACTTCTCTCTATACTATAGTTGAGGTAGAGTTCATTACATTAATACTAAAAAGAATCTCCTATATATGATAAGAGAGGACTCGGCGAAGAGCATGTGTGCGTGCACAATCCCAATGGCTCATTGCGTGCGTAGTGTAGATTAGGTCGGAGGCCGCGAAAGGGAAGGCCCCTGATCTCATCTCAGGTTCTCAATTCCCGTGGTAGTTCTCGAGTTAGGTAGGGCAAAGATCCGGTGTGTGCGAGTGCGAAGGACGGTTTCTGCTGATTTCGTTTTTTCTTTCTCACAATAGTAGGAACTATTCAAATAATCTATGTGGCTTCGACCTCTCTCGGTCAACGGAATGGAATTTTTAAAAGGAGAATAGCCTATTCTTCTCTATCTCACATGGGTTTTACAATTATAGGAATTGGTTCCATAACCGGAATCGGGCTCAATGGTGCTATTTTACAAATACTCTCTCATGGATTTATTGGTGCTGCACTTTTTTTCTTGACGGGATAGACTTGTGATAGAATAGGTCTTCTTTATCTCGACGAAATGGGGGGGTCTCGATCCCAATGCCAAAACTTTTGACCATCTTCAGTAGTTTTTCAATGGCTTCTCTTGCATTGCCGGGAATGAGTGGTTTTGTTGCGGAATCTGAATAAGAATAATGAGTTTTTTGAATAATGATTAGTAAAAGATTGATTTGAATGTAAAAAATACTAATTCGTTTTGTAATGGCAATAGGAATGATATTAACTCAAATTTCTTTAGAATAAAAGGAGTTCAAAAGCATTAGAATAGTGAGGCCCAGCAGAAGAGAAGTTCACCCTATCATGCTCAGCTTTGCCTCCGAGTGAATGGTGTACGGAACAATTGACTCTTTTCTTTTCTCAGGTAGCTCAGACCTATCTTCTGGTAGCGTGGAATAAAATGATTTTATTTATGCAATAAGAATGTTTTTCTTTTCTTAGAAAAGGAGGGATCACACTCTGGCTCCTTGGCTTCTGTGTATTTCTCTGGGCTTAAGTTATATGTAATATCTATCTATCGTATGGCACCATGTTAGATTCATTCTAACATGAGAGGGAGTAGCTCCCCCTCTACGTTCGGTGAGCACAGAGCAGGTCGATAAGTTGGTTACTTACGATTTGCCCGAGATGTTTCCATCGACGGGGTTTACCGCAAGGTATAGTCTTCCACTAGGAATATCGTAGTCCTAGTAGGTGGATTATGGCGTTGAGGTTTGGGATATATTCTTGTCAGCTTGGGACACCCTAAGTTACTGGGCCTTCCAAGTTGGCTTGAATGTATTTCAAATTAGCTTCGTCATACCCATAACTCGGTGCTAGAGGATAGCATCGAGGTGTGTATGGTCACCCGTTGGGGTTGATGTAGTTGATTGATTTCTCTACACAATAACCAACGGCGAGTCCGAAACCAAGTAGCTGTATGATTAACCATCATACAATTCTACTTGACTATCTACGCGTGAGCTGCTAGCCGCACGACCTCGGGAGACAATTGTGTGTCTCGTTCAGTCAGGCATCCGGCGTTAGTAATGATTGCTCGTTACTAACGTCTGATGTTGCGTGCTCCGGGGCAAAGGCGTAATAGCCTGGCCCTAAGGAGTTTTAACTCAGTAATATCACTTTCGAGACTATCTGCCTCGGTAAGGATTACACTGGTCTAGACATTCACATAGTGATAGTTCGTTTCCAGTTGACTACGGATTGGTTACGTTCTATAGAACGTGTGGAGAGAAGGATCAGGCTACAATAGCTGTCCTTTGAATGGTAACATTTATTGGATAGTTATTGGGAGCTGTAATCGTCAGAAAGACGACTTAAGCAGTGGATTCGGTAACCGGTACTCTATTGGTTATCGAAGTTCATTGTTGGAGTCACTTGATGGCCGACAGGCGTGAAGTTCTCGTACCTGTGTGGTTAACGCAAGTTAGTCATGCAGTCAGGTGGTACTACTATATAAGTGAATGGTGTACGCTTGATCAGCACGAATTTCATATTTATCAGTTGGTGCCTATGTTATCCTTATCCCCTGTAGAGAGATTGAGTGAAAGAATTTCGAAATGAATCGAGATTTGTGGATGGTTCTTCATTCGGGATTTCTATCTATATTCACATTCACCAAGCCTTTCACCCAGGGCGTACGAGGTCATGGTGCGGGACTTCCTTAATACCGAGCTCTGTTTTTCGACTCAGATTTGCTCCCGGTCAACTGAGCCTCGTCACTGACAGAGCCAGAGCCTCGCACCTAATTGAGTGTTCTTGCCCTCGCCGCTCCTTTCTTTTCATGAAACTACCTCAAGTGGGGAATGAAACTACTGAAAAGTAGGGATCAGGCCGGCGAGCTCTACTCTGCGTCACTATCGGACCTTCGACTTCGCCTACTTCGGAACTTCCGATCTAGTGGTGCTCCCCGAGCTCAAGGGCATGCTGTCTGACTTCTGTCAGTTGGACAGTGACTGGGGTTTTTTTCGCACCTACGGACTTGTATGACTTTGGCGAATTTGGAGGGAGAGAGCGTCTAAGCAACTGGCTAATATCTAGTTCTTGCGGGAAAGATCGTCGAGCTCTTTCTTTTGCTTTTTGCTTAATAAAGCAAGAGAGATTATATAAAGTCTATAAATAGATTATCGAACAAGTATCATAATGTAATTGTTCAAGAAAGATCTAATTAGCATAGTGAAAGAAGCATGGAGATGGGGCATAGAATTAGATGAGGTCGGTTCGTCGGAGGCTCAGTTAGAGGAGCGAGAGCAGTGACGCCTTAGCAGTCCGGCATAGCTGCACTTGGAGTGATGCTGGGAGATGAAGTGATAAAATTAATCGTAGCTAAAAGCGATTGCAAGATCTAATCCAAATCCATATTATATACTAATAAGATAGAGGGGTTACCAGAAAGAGAAAAGGCATTGATGGCTTGGGTGCAGGACACCGGTAAATAGCATACCAGGACGGGTTAGCTTTTAGGATTCCAGCATTTCTGATAGCTGTATTGAAAGATTCCTCATTGAGTATAGAGATTACATTGTAAACCCTTTCCTTTGAGTAGAGAGAGCTGAATAGAGCGGGTTGGAGTATTAGGGGAGAGCTGAATAGAGCGGGTTGGAGTAGAGGGTATTCCTTAGTGTCGATGTGAGAAAGGGTTGTAGAATAAAGTTTCTCTTTTGATCTGCCTTCTAAACCAGGGATCATAGTCTCTCTTTTGCCGAGCAGAATTAAAGTTTCTCTGTCGAATGAGAATCCTTCCCATCTACAACTCAATTCAAGCTCTCTTCCCCTCTCGAACTCAAAGGGGCTAAGAACGCCATTCACTACTATTATATTGATTTAACGTAGCAAACAATTTATGACAAATCACACCCTTATAAAGAGTCAAAGAGTCAATGCCATAGCATTTGAGAC
>JBBPFP011123989.1:0-24345 GCA_037974795.1 Kaempferia galanga | reverse complement strand
AATGTTGTTCTGTTAGTCTTTGTGATTTTGAACTCTGATTTTATTAAGTCTAAGTGACTAAGCACCTCTTTGGTCTTTGTGACCGATTGCCTTTGTGGCTTGACTTGTACGAGTGGGAGATGTTAGTTTGTGGATTTAGACGTGTGTAGTTGTTGCACACGTCCCCTCTCCCCACTCTCTCTCTCTCTTACTTTATAAAAGAAAAGGAAAAGACAAAAAAATGAGAAGAGAGGTGTAGAGAAAAAAGTTAACTTACAAGTGCAAGAGGTAAACGAAGTTTTGTCGGAGAACGATGAATTCGTAAAGCGAGATTTGGTTCGTGAACTCGTGTCGAACGGTTCTTGTAATCATTCTTCCAGACAGTAAGATCGGAGACCGCTGCGGGAGATCGCTGTAAGTACGAATTTAATTAATGCTTTAGAAATATCTTACATTAAGCCAATAAAATTTTACTTTTAGAGCTCAAGAGTGGGACTATACTGTTCAAGCTATAAAAAATTAAAATGAAAAAATGTTTAGATGTCTCACAGGATGTACAATATTTGGAGTATAATATTTACGGTTTAAGATTTAATTAAAAAAAAATTGACGTACCTAAATATTGAGGCCCCTGGATCACTTCTAGGCACCTCGAGCACCCGTCGCACATAGGTGTTCAGGGATGCACAGCGTATCACTATATATATAACACGAGCAGCAGGCACGGGCGACACTCATAGAACACGAAACGGTGAATTTTTTTATTTTTTTATTTATGGGTATACAATTTAGGCTACGTTTGGTAGACTATAATCATGATACCTTGTAATGTAATCTTGATTACATTACAAGGTTGATTACTTTATTTGGTATCATTTTAATTATGTAATGTAATGTAATCTTGATTACAAAAGTTAATAAATTTGTTATCATTTTATAATAATATAAATTACACTCATTATAAAAAAATAATATGCACCAAACAAAATAATGTAATTACCCTTGTAATCAAAGATTACATACAACACATTTCCAAACGTAGTAATGTAATTCATATTACATTATATTGCATTATAAAATTGATTATATTACAAGCTTAATTACATTATACCCAACCAAAGTAACCTTAGGGTTTTGCCTTTAAGATTTAGAGGTTGATTATAGTATTAAGTTTTTTAAAAAAAATTGTTTGAGATGTTCACGAGATGTGCAGGATTAGGTGTCGAGATATATATATATAATGACACACCTTTACAAGAATGATACCTTGCACACCAACGTGAGCAATAATGGACGACATCCAATGTGGACATGAGCAGCGATGGACGACAAACCACGTGGGCTATCTGACACTGCCAAAATCCTTTTTTTTTTTACATACAACGTGGGTTTTTCCTCTCTCATCTCCATACAATAACTCTCTTCTCTCTCCTTTGATTTGCATGCAAGGTGATGTTGACTTTTACAAACCAACGTTAACCTTAGTGTCGGTTTCTACAAACTAGCACCAAATTGCTTAAGATCACCGCTCAGATCGGCACCAAGGCTGGTTTGTATAACCGGCACCAAGGCTGGTTTGTATAAACCAGCACCAAGTGGTGTGCCAAGGCTACAAACTAACACCAAGGTGGTGTTGATTTCTACAAAACAGCCTTGGTGACAATTTAAGCACCAAGTGGGCACCAATGCTATAAACCAGCATCAAGGTTTGGTGTTGGCAGCACCACTTTGGTGTTGGCACCACGAAACCAGCATCATCCACTTAGAGCTGATTTCTAAAAACCAACACCACGTTGCACGTAATCAAAGGAGATAGAAGAGTGTTGTTGTATGTAGATGAGAGATGAATTAAAAAAATTGAGTTTTGCCGCATCAAATTACCCACGTCGGACGTCGCCCACATAAAGGTATACAAGGTATATGAGCGATTATGGGAGGCATCCGACGTGGGTGATCTGACGCGGTAAAAATCTAATTTTTTTAATCTATCTCTCGTCTACATGCCACAACACTTTTCTCTCTCCTTTGATTGCATGCAAGGTGATGTTGGTTTCTAGAAATCAGCATTATCTTACAAACTAGTACCAAGGTAGTATTGATTTGTAAAAATCAACACCAAGTGGTGTTGACTACAAACCAACACTAAGGTGGATCGATGCTGGCTACAAACCAGCACCAAGTGAATCCACCATGGTGTTGGTTTGTAAAAATCAATACCACCTTAGTACTAGTTTGTAGAAACAAGCACCACTTTGTTGGTTTGTGTTGATAAAAGAGAGAGAAAAGAGATGTTGCATATAGATAAGAAAGAGATAAAAAAATAAAAAAAAAATTTTACCGAGTCAAATTTCTCATGTCGGACCTCATCCACAACCGCACAAGGTAAGGTATCATTCTTGATATATAAATTGAAATTACATATGGATGTGAACAAATAGATCATATATAATTGAAATTAGACAATTAACAAATTATAATAAGAATACTTGAGGTATTTAATTTAAGTATCATTAATCTAAGTTTTGCTTAAACAAATGATATTTACAAGAGATTTGTAGAAACAAAAGATCAAGATTATACATTAGTTACAACGTTCATCAGAATACTAGTTATTCTCTGATTTTTTTTGAGGGAAAATTACCATTAGAATGGAATGTGTTTGCCAACTGATGGTGAAGGCTCTTCCAAGTCAATTAGAAAGTCAACAGCAACGTAGTAATAATGCACTATTGTATGAACTGTTCGATCAATTGAGCAGGTGCACATTTTACATATACACATTCTGCACCACTTTTGAGGTGCGACTAACTCTTGAAATTTGTAAATACAAAGAATATAATCTGTATCGAACTAAGATGCGGCGATCAAATAATGAAATTTTTTGGCTACAAGCTTCTTGATTACAAGTATCCAGTCGATGATGACAGAACAGGGTCATGAGAACGAATAGATAAAACTCTGATTCATTGCTTGAACACAAGAAAAGCCAAATCACCTAGACAATTAATGAAAACCTACCTAACCTAACTTCAGACCTTCTGATCTCAAAATGGTCAGTTGAGCACGCCCGAGGTTACCTGTTATTTACAGAAGCATACAAAATTCGGGAATGGGCAACTAGAATTAAGAATCCTTATTGACAACATCAACTCTCATCATCTGATATACATACAACACCTGAGTTAGCACTGTGCCTATCTACGTCGGCAGATGACTGAGGCAAAACAGTAGTTCTTGATGGAAGCTTGGATGAACTTCTATCTAACATTGGGCCTAAATCAGCTATCTGAAATGAGCTTTGCTGGTTTGCTCCAACGCTGGTGTCCCTAACATCCAAAGGCAATCCAATGCTAGACGAAGAGACATCTTGAAAAACAGGTAAAGAATTCAAGAAAACAGGTTGTCCTTGTCCACTGGTTGGCACAAAACACGGTTGTAGGTTAGGGTTAGCTGCAACCTGCCCCATGGTGGCTGAGCCAATATTGGCAAGAGGGTAATGCTGACTTGCCCCACTCGTATGAACAATACTCGGAGATGTCAGTGATGCATTGGCTCTAAATCGTTGGAGATGTGGAGCAGGTGCACGTGTTTCACTTCCGCCCTGAATGTTTGTTTTTGTAGGAAGCATGGAGCCAAAGTGAGGTCGAACGGAATTACTTGAGAAAACTGAAGATGTTCTGCATACCGTCTGACCAGAAGGGATGGATGGTGCTCGAAGTCTTACTGAGGTAAGAAAGTTTGATTGTGCAGCTGATGGATGAGTATCTGAAAGGATACTAGAAGCTGACGGATGAATAGCAGGAGGCCGGTTAGCAGTTGCTGGGAAAGCAACTGGAAGTGGAATTGTAGCTGATGGGTGAGTAACTGGAAGTGAGTTAGCCGCTGAGAGAAGCATATCTGAAGGAAGGTTAGTAGCTGCTGGATGAGTAACTAGGAGCGGGATAGCAGCTGCCGGACGAGTAACTGGAAGTGAGCTAGACATAGAAGTTGATGATGATGCAGCCCTCTGTACAAATTGAGGTTGGAAGACCTGAGGTGAATGATGCAACGATCGCTGGCCTGTAATTTAACAAATTAACAAGTACAATGTGACCATTCAGCTGTCTCAAAATTTTAGAACAAAAGCAGGTGCTTTCACAACCAAGGCTACTTTCAAAATACTCAATCTAGGATGGCTTATGGAACTACAATGTCAAGAAGAATTTTAAACAATTACAAACAATTAGTGTCACAAATTGAGCGCTGACAACTAAAAATGGCAGTGCATCTACAAGCCAGTGAACGTTTGGACATGGCTACAAGAAAATATGTTTACTAAAAGATAAGTCATTGCCCTAGCTTAGTAAATGGAACCAAGTCTCTAAGGGTGTGTTTGGTTGGAGATTATCTTTGATAACCTTAGTTATCCATCCAAGGTTATCGACGAAAACTTTGTTTGGCTTAAGTAATCGACTTTTCCCAAGTAATGATCCATGCCCAACACGTCAACAAAAGAGGCATGCAATCCGGAATCAGAAAACCTTGAAAAAGTAAGATTTTTCTTGATTCCAGATTAACGAAATTTTTTAGCCAACAATATCCTCTGATATTTACACTTTGGGACAAAAATATCCCTAAAATTTTTATAACAAAATTTTCATTTTAAATAAAAAATAAAAACATGTGATATTTTATTTAAAAAATAAATGTGTATTTTTTGAAAATATTATATATATTAGGAAAGTAAAAAATACTAAAAAATTGTAAAGTTTAAAAAAACCTAAAGTTCAAAAAGAAAAATTAATATAATATGTATTGTTGATTTTGTAACTGAGAGTAATTCAGTAAAATATTAAACTAATTTATACATTAAAACCTCCAAACAAATAAGTTTTTGTTGCATTACCTAGGTTGAACGAAACAACATTAGGTTATGTTTTATTCCCCATAACCTTACTTATGTGATAACTTGGTAATCATATAACCAAAGTTATATATGATAACATAAACTAAACACACCCTAAAGGTCAAGTGAGCGCAAACTGGTTCTTGGTAGCTTTTCTTCTATACCTGGCACGTAACACAGCTTTATATCAGAGTTTAGCTCAACTCATTCAGGAGGATGCCTCTCAATATATGCATATCATTGAGTAAAGCACTTGTCCATATCCTTTACAGTTTTCAATAATGGTTGATCTTTATTAAGCTTGAATACTATTTTCCTTCTACACATATGGCCCAAGTATAGATTCAAGAAGGCTACTTTCTTATTTTGACAGTGTATAGGGCCCAAGTAATGCCTATATCAAGAAATCTATTTCACTTCCTGTCCAATGTTCTAAAAAATGAAACTGTTATAAAAAAAAGCGCCCCTAAATTTGGATTTGGTCACTAACAGATGATAATTTTCGTTGCATTTTCTCCACCAGCAACTCATTGCCCATGAAAAAAAAATTCAAAATGTATTACTCATCTTTGCAAGCAAACACGTGATAAGTACAATGTCATATTAATGTTGAATTAAGTTCAAAATTTTAAGAACTAAAAAGGCAGGGCAGGATTTAGTATGCATATAAATTAGTAAGATGAAATTGAATAAGAACATCAATCCACAGGCCAGACTTTCCTAACTGAAGAGTTTTTGCTAAGAATCCTACCTTGTGAGGTCAAAGAAGACCGCCCTTTGTTCTCAACGAATTTGGCCCTAAACTCTTCTGCCAAAACTTGATTCATGAACACTTTACTATAGATGGTGCCAAGCATCTCCTTACTCCGCACATATTCTGACTCTGCATCCTGAAGAAGCATGTCATATTTTTTCCGTACCTTCAGCAACTCTTGTTCACACTCAAGTTTCAGTTTCAGTTTCTGAAAAAAAAAACATAAGGTTATCATGAGTAAAGGTCATGTAGAAAAGCATTTAAAATAACTGATAGAAAGCAAACCATATCCTCATGCATCTTGCCAATCCTATCCTCATGCATCCGTATTTTTGCTAGTTCATTCTTCAGTGGTTCTGGTTGAAGATTTCGAGTTGGCATTAATTGTATAAGAGGAAAGAGGGGATAACGATTTGATTCTGGTTGTTCAGAAATATCTGTTACATCTCCAATGCTTCTCTGCATTGTGATATGAGAATTTTGTAAAATTGAATGGTCTACAATCTGGGGGGCAAAGGAATGATTAGGCTGCTCGAGATCAGAAGATAGCATAGCTGGCCCTGACACAGGCATGTCATTTTGCAAAGAACTGCTCATCTGCCTAGACGGCTCTTGTTGAATTCCAGATGCAGCTATACTATCTTCACAGTGTGCAAAAACAGGGACTCTATCAACAGGCAGTGGATTGTCAAAATAATCTGAGACAGAAATGTTATTAGTGGTCAGTTCATCTTCGAAGGTGAGAAAATCAGACGAATTTGATGTGGAAATTTCTTGAGAAGACCCAATGCGCTGGCCGTCCAAAACAGGTGAATTTTCAGACCTTTCATGCTCATCTATACAAAGTTCCTGTTGGTGCACAACCAGACAGATTATTGTCAGAATTAGTGCTTAATGCAAATATTTGATCGTATGATTCTATCAAAAACATTGCATCTGCTATACAGAAAAAAGATAACAAAGGTTAAGTAAAATAGGCATTATTTAAAACTGGAATTAACTGTCCATAGCTGCTCTACTGAACCTACCTAGTACCTACAAGTTAATGCTATCAAACTCCACCTTAGGGAAACAGAATCAAAAAATTGTAAAACAACAACAATACACGCAAAAAGTGAAAAAGGAGCTAGTGTGAAATACACTATAGGTCTCAATCAACTTCACAAGCTGTGATATTGCCACAAAAACATTTTGCTGAAAAATTAATAATGGAAACAAGAAAATCAGATATTCTAGTAGTCTTTGCAAGTGCACACCTATCTAAGTATTGAAGTTTTCTGTGGCAATTCTGGAATAGATATAGGTGGTACCTTATGTCCATGTCATACAATTATTTTATTAAGTGAAAAATACGATGAAGCAGGCAACATTCCTCAAATTACGCAAGATAAAAATTTGTATCATACCACAGTTTATGTATAGTTTTGCTGGCCTAGCAAGAAGCTAAATTTTGTTAGTCATTTCCAAGTTTGCAGTTGTCAAACTGTCTATATATGCTACTGCTTATTGGATATGAATTATGAAAACCTTAGCATAAGATTTCCATAGTTATACTTTTAAAAAAATGGTCAAATCTAGTTGTAAGTTTCCCAGATGACACTTCAGTCCATGTTAAATTGAGCTTTCAGTATAGGAGATTCATTATCATTCTAAGGGCTTTGGGCCATTCTAATCTTCCCTCCAACATCAACTACACAATAATTTTGATTAGCTGGTGAGGCAATGATAAAATGATGGTTCTTGACCCTCGAAGAAGGCTCGCAACCATCTAGTTTGTTGAAGGAATGAAAAGTAAAAGATGATGTAAGGATTAGTGATGATATGCTCCGTAATTGTCATATAACATTTTCCTACAACAAATGTTGCTAGATTCTATGTTTCTTCCATCAAGACCATCTGATGGTGTCTACATTTGTTGATGGCATCCAACAGCTTGATTGTCTCAAACATTCAAGTTTCATAAGGGAATAAGTTGGTATGGTAATTTATAAATTCACTCTGTCTAGATTGTACAAGGCTCATTTTTTTTCTAGACTACAGTTTCTAGAGACTTTCTTAGTTACTATCTGCAACTTTTTTCAGTATGCTTGACCAACCATGTATATTGCTTCGAACATATAAAAGGCAGAATGAAATAATGCAAGCACATCCATGCATGACATCCTGGAAGAGTAACCATGTCATCTATCCTAAATATTGCATACAACAGAACAAACAAAACCTCAATTTGCATTATAGTTCACTTGTCAAGATTTAATGTATAATGAAGCACTACCCTTTGTTGATTGCATCATGACTGCAGTTTGTTCATTAATCAGGAAAAAAATGAGTTAACAAAGATGCCAAGTGATTGGGAAATCAGAAACTAATGAGACTTTTTTTGCTAGTTAGTTACACAAACTAACTTGATGATAACCAATTTTCAAAATTTACTAATGAAAGTTCACCTGGTTCTCTGTAGAGAAAGTTGCCAAGCATGCACCGTCGCCGTTGTCCATATGTGTGCCTTGATCAATATTTTGAGATGGGCATGTTCTCAAGCATGATCTTTCAGAATCTTCTTCAAAGCCCTGCTTGTCACTCGTTGTTGTTCCACAATTGGTAGCCATACCATCAACCACATTAGTCACTATGTCAATAATAGGTAACTCAGAAGCAAGAGCATCAGTATCCATGTTCATGTCAATCGTATCTGAAAATGGAACACTATGTGGAACTTCCAAAGACATATCTCTAAGTCCTTCATCCATACTGTTGGACTGGGAAATAGATATATCATATTGACCTAAAAGGCAACCAGCTACTCCAGGAGAAGAATCTGCAGCAACTTCAGAATTTGTTGAAGGCAGTTCAGTGCTAACTAAATTGCGCACAATTAACTCATTGCCAGTTTGTTCATTTTGAAAAGGCCCAGTTGTGTTAGACTCATATGTTCCAATTTCCAAATCATCTTGAGAATTATCTGGGTCCGCTACTTTGAACTCATCCAGTGTGAATCCAGAATCTGACAATGGAATCCTCTGGAAAAATTCAACTAATTTAACAGACTCAAATTTACCAGCCTTGGCTTCTTCCAACCCATGATTCTTTATCTGACACTCCTTATCCTTTGCAACTGACTGCATATTTTTCAATTTTTGATATTGCAAACTCATGTGATTACTAAGTGCAGCCATTTTCTTTGAAAAAATTTCCGAATGTAATCTAATATTATCATCTTTTTCAGCTGAATCATTGACCAAGAGAAAAGGTTCAATCCCTTTCTCATATTCCTTTTTAAGACTCATCTCCATCTTTTCCTTGTCGATGCTGAAATCCAAAATCTCTTTATGTTGCTTGACAAGGAGATCTGCTTCCCTTCTCGAGCAAATTTTGTTAATTAAATTAATTTGATTTCTAATAAATTCATCATTTCCAGAGCCAGGGTGCTCCTGAAAATCTGTATGAGTCACATATGTAGGTACTTGTTCCTGCTCTGGCATTATTAATTGTTCAGGAACACTCTGTCCATCTAGATCCTCACTAGGTTCACCTTTCTCGAGTTCAGAAACATGCCCTGAAGAATTTAATGGCATCTTGAAGACATGTTCTTCAGTAAGATCAGCTCCATACGAAGGTGGTCGATGCTCCAATAAATCAGGCTTATATTTTTCCCTCGAAGCCCCATCCTTCTGTGAGAACTTCTTCTTTAGAATTCTTAATTTGGAATAAACATTAGACACCTGCTCTCCATCACACATGAAGTTCAAGTACTTCTTTGCAAGCGCAATTGATTCCTCATGGTCAATCTTGTACTTCAAGAAGGAAGCAGCTCGCCAACACTTTAAAGGCCCAAAGAAAAGCAAATTTCAAAAGTCAGATAAAGAGCACATAAAACATAGACCAAATTAAACCAAGAGAAAGGTCAGATTCAAGATAAATGTTTTGCAGAGTTCAGCTTCATTTTACTAAAGTTGGGTCTATTCAATGTTTGTAAAGATCAAACTAATCTTTTATCTATGGCAAGAGAGAATAAAAACTAAAAACTGTGTTACAAACTTTGAACAAATAATCAGATTTACATAGAGGAAGCATATGGAGAATTTTGACTTTTGACGGTAGACACAACTTAAGAGATACTCGAGATCTCATAAAAGGTCAGCAATGAAATCTAATTTATTTGATTAAAAAAGTTTGATCGGAGCTAGAAAATATATGCATTAAACATCAGCGGAATCAAAGTGTTCCATAGCATGTGTTGCACATGTCTGTTGATCTCATGTGTGTTAAAAAAACAACCCTGTCACACACTTTGATGGACACCCTTGTGGAGATAGTGCAGACCAAAACTTCAACTACACTTCCTTCTACAAATTATAGGAAGCAAACACAAATCTAAGTCCCCATGGTATGTACCTAAGACATGAAATAGATGTCAGGCAAGCAAAAGCTTGACTTTTTAGGGAAAAGAAGAAAAAAACTGGTTAATGGATCCAAGTCCACTTCTGATAAGACAATTCTATTCCATGAGTTCTCTTGCTTCTGTAAAAATAACATTCAGAAATAGAAACTTGAAGATGAACAAAGTATATATATTGAAATATACAAGTGCAGCAAAAGTACAAAGCACATTTTCAGCAGTAAATAAAGATATTGAAGGTTGTTCTAACCAGTGAGATCTTGAAGGCCTGCAAGATTATTTCTGGTTCAGGACTGACATGATGATTATGCATTATATACTCAAGAAAAAGTTGAGACATATTCTTCACATTCTCCTGCAATTATAAATCATCCAACAAAGAAACCACATAAAACTGCTCATATAAATCAAAAAATATGAATAAACCCCCTATTTTACCATTGAAAAATTAATATTGCTGCTTGAAAAGATTTTAAGGAAGGTTTTGAGACAGCAGATAAAGGAAAGGATGGATTTCATATTAAATCCAAATCAAAAATAACAAACTCATGTTAAGCTGTTTGCTGTTGGGTTTTTTTAAGAGAATATATAGAAGTTTTGGAGCACTTCAAGTATATCAGTCGGCATCATACAAAAATCACACAAATCTGTTTGTCAACAAGGTCATTAGTTCCAACTGAACTGCTAATGCCACCCCTCAAATGATATCAGTGGTATACACCCCTTTATCACATAGCAAGCAGTTTCTCCATTTAAGAGTTTACATAAAAGTTTGGGATAGAATTTGACACATTATAGAGATGAATATATCTGAGAAGTTATGATGTATCTGCATTCACCTTTCTTATTTATATACTTGGTTAATCTTTTAGTTGATTTCCATTGGGAGGCTCTTTTACCAATTTTGTTGATAATTGTACTTTTAAACTAGACTTCAGATCATCCTGAGACTAGTGGAGGCATTAAGTCGAGTTATTAGCAATAAAGCTGCATTTGCTGCTTTGAGACACTATTGTTTTGAGACTCTGTATCATTGAATAAACTTTTGTATGTTCAGTAACTCCCTCCTTGTGTGAGTTCACTAGGAATCAAGTAGAGGGATGAACAAGAATGTTAGAATACTTGAATTTTCAAATTCATTTCAATTGGACAAAATTTTACTCGATACCATCCAATTTCACTCTTAATATGACCAAATTTGAAATGAACAGCCTGAGTAATTTGAATTTGGATAATTTGAATTTATTCCATTCATTTTCTAGTGAAACTTAAGTAATTTCTAAGCATTTTCGTAGAACTATAGTTTTTTTCTATACTTCTCAGCTTTTTAAGATGCCAATTTCTTAGGAACAATTGAATCAACCTTTGTTGATACCGATCCAGCATGGGCAATACATATTTGTATCAACCTTTTAACAACCATGGATTTTATTGTACTACCATTCTTTCTAAGCCTCATTTATTAGACCGTGATAACAAACCAAAATTGGGTAGAACCAAAATGGCATCATTCTAGTGGGAATGTGTTTTCAGATGAGTAGTTAGTGCACATAAAGCAATTAAGCACGGATGATTTTAATTAATGTTGAAGGATGGAAAAATGAAGTGCTAGTTAATTGAACTGAAGAATATTAACTATACATATTTTACAAAAGATGCAAAGTCTCCAAAAGCTACAACAATTGTTGAAACTTATCACATTTTCAAAAGTTTCAAACTACTTACTGGAAGTTTCAATATTTCACACAGTTCTGATAACTGTGGTTTCAGGAAGAGATGAAGATTCCCCTGAGCAGTGCGTAATTTTTCTCCCACTTCTGAGTCAATTTCATGAGGAGTATCATCTGAAGTACCACCAGAAACTGGAGACCCGTGCAGCACAGAATTTTGTTGACTTGTAGAATGAACTTCTTCAACAACTGAATCCCACACACACACACACACACACACACACACACAAAAAAAGGAGATTAACAAAGGTCTACGACCAAAGATGAAAAACACTACCCATCAAGATTATTAATTAAATAATAATACTGCAATACCAGTCTTTGTTAGCAAGCTATCTGGAACAATTGCTGTCTTAGTTAATGATCTAATAGATGGCCGAACTGGATTTCCAGACAACAATGTATTCTTGCCTTCAGCTTCTCTTACTTGAAGCAAACTGTTTGAAGATATTCTCCCAACAGTACTGCCACTAACTTCCTTATTCTTCCTCCTTTTTAGTTCATCATTTTCTGGTTCAGGTTGCTTTGCAGAATCATTCAAACTATGCACCTTTCTACAACTTCTATGACTACGGAATGGGTCTGAAACGTATCGCCACTCAGGATACCTTCCATCCAGTAAATTTGACCAAAATCTTGGTGGATCATTATCCAAGGAGGATGCTCCTTCTTTCTCGCCAACCAAAATAATGTTTCCTGAATAAGATGCTCCACTTTGCTGGGCCTTCACTATAATAGAGAATTCACACGATGCATAGTCTGGTAAATACGATAACAGTTCCCTCACATCATTAATCAGAAGCATTTTATCTGGGGAATCTTCAGTTGATTTATTCGAGTAATCAAGCTGATGAAATTCATCTAGTTTACTGAAGAGATATGAGGCACCCCAACTAAGCAGTGAATGGCAGACAGTGGGGCTTAAGTTCTCAAATTTATTGTCAAGTAGCATGTTCTGTTTTGCTAACACCAGAAGTTTCTCTTCTACCGTAAAGGATGAATAAAGACGAAGAACAGGTATCTGATCATTCTGTGATTCAATGGTCAGCTTTTGGAGGGAACGTAGGTCATTCAATGGGTTCCAATCACTATCATAGATAATTATGGCATCAACTGATGACACTTTAATGCTTGGTAAGCAAGCACGATTTTCAATTAAGAAAAAAAATCTTCCACTCATCCTATCATTGAATTTGTTCAACACAGCCAGTCTCTTTGACATGATTAATCCCCGGTCCACACGCTCATATGATTCAGCACCAAATCTCTGACGAAGAAAGTCATCCAATATATCACCAATTGAAATCTTTCCAGTTCTTCCAATGGTCTGTTGCAATGAAAAGGCATAAAATGGATTAAATGACTGTGATTGAGTTTCTAAAACTTGCAGTAATATTAACAACACATTATTTAAAATAATTGAATAATCATTACTGTTTGTTTGACCTTTGATTACTGAAACAATAAGAGATAATGTCCTCCTCTTAGTCACATCATTAAGTGGCATGCTTAACTATTAGGATAATCTCAACCTAATTGCTATTTTTGATGAGACTGGGCCTCCTTGAATTTCACATGGCATCAAAGTCAATGCTTCAATTCTAGTGAGGTCAGAAAGAATGAGAGAATAAGAGAAAATTTCCTCGAGTCCCACATAATGCCCTAATGGCAATACTAGAATAATGTTAAGAATTTTAGAGGTATAATTATGATTTAAGTCCCTTATGGAGTATTTAATGATTGAATGTTATGTCCGAGTTTTCTACATGTGATTTACAATATTTTCCGTCTCAGCTTGGTATGAGTGTGATCTCTTCAATGGTCTCAGTTTTCTTCAACCCTTTCAATGCAAGAATGAGTTTGATATGAAGGTGTTATCTTATCACTTGTCAATCAGATTGGAAAGTGTCAAATGAATGTCAAAAGGTCATTTTTCTTGATGATTGGAACAAACTCAAGGGTATGTGGCTGAAAGAATGAGTATATAAACTGAAGAAAACCATTTATAATCTCAAGATTCCTTGTCCATGCTTTGAAAAATTATGTCAAGTTATTACCAACATCTTTCATTTTTAT
This sequence comes from Kaempferia galanga, assembly GCA_037974795.1. NCBI lineage: Eukaryota > Viridiplantae > Streptophyta > Magnoliopsida > Zingiberales > Zingiberaceae > Kaempferia > Kaempferia galanga. The sequence goes on along the minus strand of JBBPFP011123989.1, from coordinate 10,522 downwards.
CCAAATCAGTTCCTCCGAGTATTATTATTAAGATTCTCTGCATTGAGGATATTCATTTTGATGGGTAGTCATGCAGAAGGCATGACTGTGGCTAAAATGTATTTGGATTCTTTCAAGACTTTTTGGTCAACTTCACTCTTGGTATTTTCTAATAACTTACACATAATCTTAGCATCTCATCTTCCATTAGATGGATTTTTTAACACTGTCATGCATGAGCATGTTAAATCGTACTTAAATCTTATAAAATTTCACCTCCTGCATAAAGGCATACCTAAATTACACACGGCTTCGAAAGCTCCTAGTTTTAAATGCTCACTCTTTATCATTCAAGTGATATTTTCATCAATATTTTTTTCTTCAATATCTTTTTCTGGTTTAATAATAGATCTAAGATATCTAAAGGTCTTACATTAAATGCATGTGCAACCATCTTTCCAATTCCCTCACTTCTTTCCTTATTATCCAAACTACATTCCCCTATATTCAATTCTAGTCATATACAATTTAAAATAATTATTTTTTTGAGTTTCTCTCTGCTATTTATACCTTTTTGAATTAACATGATATCGTCTTAAAACTACATAAAGTAGCATTAAGGAACCTCGTTTTTTACTGAAAAATGGCATCTTTGTATTGAATCTTAATTTAATGCTGACTGTGCCAAGAATGTGATAATAGAGCTGCTTCAGATTTCTGTAATTGTTCTAAAATTTTGATGTATGTGACCATCCATTTATAGAAAGATAGAAATGCATAGCAAGCCAATAATAGAAAATTGAAGAAATTGAATACTTGCAAACACTCATTCATCAATTTCTAACATGTTTTGCACACCATTCACTAACCAATAAATTTTATGTTGCCCTCAAGAAACAAATTGAACCACGATCCAAATTGTGAGAATAAAATTTACTAAAATTAAGTAAATAGTCAAATTTTCATTTACATTTAGAAAAAACAATTATGTTAGTAACAATATCTTAGATGAATAAAACAATAAACTGCTTGATTTAAACTGCCTGTACTCTTGGTCTTAATAATACAGAATGAAAGTGTACATTATAATATTAAACCTTGGTTTAAACAAATTACAAGATACTTGTGTACATCTTGAAATGTCAATGTAACAATTAAATTAGTCTCACAACCAAAAACCCATTATCTCCAGTAAATTTGAACAATTTTAAACAGAGAAGAATATAGCATGTAGCAATAAAGCACAGGTGCTCACATAAAGCCAACGAATCAATAACTTCACTAGCACAGTACATGCACTTCAATTATATGAATGCCAAAGTGCAAGCACTATGACCTAAACGAATTCAGAAGTTACAGTGAGAAGCCTAAAAGATTATATATAACAAACCTGAAAAAGAATTATCACCCTTAACCCTCGGTCTTTAACCATTTGAAGAATCTTGTCAAGTACTTGTAGCTTACCACTTGCATTTACTCCAATATCCAAGTACTCAGTAACTTGTAGATTTCTTGTAAGTGAACCTTGCAAATTGTCATCGACAAGGTAAGGATGGTCACAACACTGCCACAAAAGACAAAACAGAATTTGTGAAAAAAAAACTTTTGATATGCTAATGAACTACAACAAGAACTGTAAAATACAAACTCCAACAAATTATCAAACTCCCATGATGTTAATCAAATAGTAATTGAAGGCCAACCTTCCTAGTTGAGATGAGAATGTCACCAAGAGCTCCCACAAGATCTTTTGAGCATGAACGAAGAGACATAGTGCTTGAAATCAAAGTAACACAATATTGTTCAAGCTGCACATTAGAAAGGTGAACAGGAATCCAGTACTCTAAAAACTTTGAAGAGTCAGGTCTCCGCTCATATGCAACATAATGTGATAATCTTTCTCTCAAAGTAAGTGTATCAATAGCATCATTTGAGACAGAACTAGTTGCAAAGGCTGAGTTATTGTCTATCCCTGAATCAAGAAATGAGAGGAGGTTGAGGTATTCAGCGAACTTATCCTGTTCAAGAGTTAACAAACCATTAACAGAGTTGACAAGAACAGAATCGTGCCTTCATAAGGATGATAATAATACTTACTTTCACCATATCACTAAGAAGGAGAAGCCTGAATCCAGTAGAAAGACGTTTAAGAAATTCCAAATGTTTGGATATCTTGGAATTCTGGCAGTCATCAACAAACAGAGCTTCCCAGCCAATACATTCTAGTTTATCAAAATCCTGTATATTATATGGCATGTCAAAAGGTTTGAATTCATTAATGTCAAGTAATATTGTGAACAAATATATGTTTAGGCATATAATGCATTTTTCTAGGGCATGAAGTCTTCAATTAAAACATTTAAATTAAAATGATAATAAAATGCTAATTACAAATAGATAACCAATTTACCTCAAGAATCACATCAACATGTGAAACAAGCACATGAAACATTATACAACCGCCATCCTCATAAAATTCTAAATTTTGAATCATATTGCGAACATGCTTGGTCCCATTATAGACAATAAGATTGATGGAAGGTGCCAAGCGATGAAATTCTGACTTCCATACTGAGAGAGAAGTTGACGAGCAAATGATGAGAAAAGGCCTACATGCATAAGATTGCAAGGACATAATGAAGAGGATGGATATAATAACTCGTTCCTGAAAAATAAAATTCACATAGTTAGTGTAACAATGAAATACAAAAGAGTAGCAACTTACAAGAGACAAATAGGATGGTCACTAATTCTGAGTGTGAAAAAAACACAGCAAGGCAAAATAAAATAAAATATTTTTCCTTTGACTAATGTTGATGCAAAAGTCCATACCATGAAGAAGTGAATATATCCTGACTTACAAGAATAGCATTGTCTCATTTCACAACATACCCAATAGCTATTGGGTATTCATATTCTCTGACTAAGCAAGAATAACAGATAGTTCAGATGGAAAGATAGTTATTAATTAGATTTCATGAGTTTGCACATGTTGCAGATATACCCAATCCAGTGAGAACTAATAACTTCAAAAAATAAATAAGAAAAATCAATAACAGATTGCAACTAAGTTGATAGAAATATAGCAGTGTATGTCGTGTATTTTCTCAGTTGAAGAGAATAAATAAGAGAAATCAATGACAGATTGCAACTCAAGGCTGTAGTGCTAGGAGTACGTAACACTAGTATTAATTAGGCCACCTAGAATACTTATATGAGTATAGTAAGTAGAGTTTTCTTTGGCCTCTCTTTTTGCGCACGCAAACAGACACAACCCTTATTAACTTCAATAGATTCAACATATATAATTAAAGAATTTATTTGTCATTTTCATCAGTGTTATCTACTTGCACAAACTTAACTATCGTGAATAGGAATATATTTTGTTTTATTTTTTATAATAATGTAAAGACGGAATATATGAAATTTAAATTTAGCAATATTAGAAGTAATGAAACAATTGTTAAGATAAAAGATAATGAGTTGTCTAGATCTTTAAGTATTTAGAATTTTTAATATTAGACGTAATGAGATAATTGTTAAGATAGGAGACGAGTTATCTAGATCTTTAAGTATTTAGAATCTTTTTGTAAAAGGATGGAGGGATTGAGAGATGTCTCACATGGAGTCGGGTGTTCTATGTGACAAGTACCACTAAAACTTAGAAGGAAATTTTACAAAATGACGGTTAGATTTTCTATGTTATATGGAGTTGAATGTTAAGCTATGACTCGAACACATGAGCAAAAGATGAGGATGTTAAAGGTGGGATATATGGACATACAAGGATAGAGTGAAAGTATGACAAATATGTGCATCAAACGAGAAAGATAAAAAGACTTAGTTAACAATAATAAAACAAGACAAAATTTATTTAAATATAGATGATGATACAAGGGATAAAGTCCAATGGTGTAAAAGGATCCATATACTCAACCTCTCCTAATGGGATAATGCTTGGTTGTTGTTGTTATTTTTTATAATAACTCTCCACATCCATATCAACACCATATCTCAATATCACAAACTTTTGTGCTATTTCTCAATTATCTGACACCTTTACCTCATAAAACTTACGACCAGGGTTACCACAATCATACAGTTTTTCAATTCGCCTAACACAAGAATTGCACAAGAAATCAAAAACCAGCTTCATTTTCATTAGCCATTTATCTTCCTGATGCTATATTCATCAAATCTCTCACTGTCACTGAATAGTTGATCCAAGATATCTAAAGCACCACGGTATCAGTGATTTAGCTGCCCCACATCATCCTAATGAGGAACTTTACCAGGCTGCACTATTTAAGTTTTGCTAAAACATCTTTAAGTGATTTTCCAAGTATGGAAAAACATGTTGAATCTTGATTGTTCCTCAAGCAAATAACCATGAAGGGCATAGAAATGCAATACATCTATACATGTAATGATTGCATAAAAAGCATGCTTCCTTGGCTCTACAATTATATGACATTTCAACAGAAATTTATGTTTGGTGCTCAATCAAAAATGTGTGGAAAATATAACAGAAATGCTGAACATTTGAAGATCAAATTATACCTGATCATCTATGAAAAGGGTATTTTGACTTCTGTACCAAAACTCACGAAGTTTATTGATCGAATCTAGAAGACGATTATCAAGTCCGCGAGGGCAACCATCAGGTAACTGTGTTAATTTATGAAACGGATTCCTCCTAAACTCGAGAGCCTGGGATAACAAGTCTCGTTAGTAGCTGCAAAAAACACATGCATTCACAAAAGGCCAATACACTGTATAATCAGAAAATGAGAAATAATTGCTCCCCATGTAACTAAACATATCTAAGATGGACAGGACCAATGATTGAAATATTGATGGGAGAATTAAATGCAAGATGGCTCAATCCCTATGGCCTATTTCTATGTAATCATAATGATACTTTTTAATCTCTCTTATTGGAGACTTTATTGGGGAACTCTTCCAACTAGGTAATTTTCTAACTATATCTCACCTCTCGTGTTGATTCCTTTTCTTATGATAAAACTATGCTTAAATAGTACAATTACTTAATCATGTCAAAGTAGCCAATTATAGCAACTAGCAAAAAAAAACCTTGCTTGGAAGTATGCATAATGGCTGGACAATGACCGCAATTAATATTGCAAGTGTGAAATTAGGCAATTAATTGCAAGTGTGAAATTAGGCAATTCTAGGGGTCACATGCATAAGCAGCATATTTTCAGTAGATATCCTAATCTTGCATAAAGAGGTGAACAAAAATCCCCACATGAGATGCAGACTAAAGTAATGACAGCTATTTTATTAACACACAACAATGAAGATCTAGAAATATGAAAAATATATGTGTGTGCGCGCGCAAACAAGACTACCACACAACAATGAAGATCTAGGAACATTAAAATTTTAAATGCAAATAAGACTCATGGACAGCAATGAAAATCAGTCATCCACTAGAACAATATGTGCAACTCATATTGCGTGATATGCTACAACATCTATAACCCAATGTATAAGTATATGAATCAGTAATTTATGTCTTCAATCATAAGGATACTTCCCTCTGAGGGTCAACTATCTCTACTAAATAGTAGCTGACTTGGTTCAGGGTACACAGCCTACTGCCTACCAAAGAAAGGCAAGCGAACTTATTTTTTTCACTTTTTGGGAAAAAGTATAAAGTTATTTCAATGAGCATTGAAGAAAAATATTTATGATATAAGGTCATTTCCTTGAATAATGACAAACCTTGTCACCATTTGAAGAATCAAATGTTGCTTTTCCCTGTCGACGAACCTCATAATCTTTCATGAGTGAGAGTGCCTCGGGTGTGTGTAAAAATGGTGAACTCTCCAACTCCCATGTTGCATCTTCATAACCAAGGCCTTTCCATTTCACATACCACTCGCAGTAGCACTTTGTAAAGCTATTACCAAGTCTGTCAAAAAATTGATCTGCTTTTTCTAGGGGCATCAGCAGTCGTTTCTGAAGTAACCGGCAAGGCTTAGTCCACTCCTGATTCCATCTAACGACCTGAAAAGAATTAAGTTAATCAACAAACGTACAACGAAATAAACACTATGCTACAAAAAGTACAATAATAAAACCAACCCGGTTCTTTTGGTTCTTCCTGTTGAATTTAGAAAGGAGTGAAGGAACTTCCTCAAGCATCTGTGTTTCTGAAATCCATTGATTGTGAACGTGTGCAAGACCTTTATACTTGACAAGGTATTGTTTGCTATTCTGCCCTCCTAGAACCATGACATGGATAAGTAAATATTATCAACTTATGAGAGACCTAATAGTCTATCAAGATAGTATAATAATAGTTGATTTTCCTCACCTTCTTTAACATTCCAAACAGAGTCAATCCCTTCAGATATAGAGTATACACCAAACTCTATTTTCCTTTTTATACAAGAAACACACAGCCAGATACCAGGAGGAGCATTTGGTAAGGGCAGATCCAAACAAGAAATATGATAGCGTATGTTGCATCCTTTACCACAACAGAACCTATGATTGTAAGATATTTAACAAAAGATCTGTTATAAAATAAGAATAACGAAGTAGTTATCAAGGCAAAACTTGCCATATGATTATTAATTAGCAGATAATCTTAGCTTCACACAGAAACAAAAGCTCTAGGTAAGCATTGCCAACAAAAAACTATAGGTTATCAGAAATCTGAGAATTGCAATGCGTCAATTAGCACAGACACTATATTGATGTGGAAGAAAGAGACTTACAATTCTGCTTCTGGTTGTCTACAAAGAACACAAGCATTAGGATGGCAATCTGTTTGAATTTCAACCAACTGCTCCTTCATAGCGGTTGAGCAAGCACCTTTCTTTGAGCTACCCATAATATCACAATAGGGACTCTCAATCGCCTAATATAATATATTAAGAGAGCAAACAATTAAATATAACATCAAGCAGCTCATAGTCCAACTAATCAATGTTTTTCAATGAATGGCAAAGAAATAGTTACAAAGATGTAGTACCTTTTCCATATTGCTATCAACAATGGTTGTACCTGGGGATTCAGAACAACTTGGCCTATTTAAGTAGAAGAAACATTTAGATCCATCCACTCTTACTGGAACAATTTAATTAAATGAGTTGAAGGGTAAATGACCATGCATGAACTACAGGTATTATTGCAATTTCATAGATCAATTTTTTGTCCTTTAGAATTTATATGAAAATATCCCATATTTTTTAACATAGCGTTATTCTGTCAAATTGAAGTGACAAAAAACATACTAGGTTATTCAGTTGGCAGTTTTTAGTCAAGAAATATCTGTTTGTTTTCCTTTTCAATCTTCCTCTCTTTATTACTTCTCTTTCTTCTTCCTCTCCTCTATCTTCCTACACTTTTCTCACTGTTGCCGTTGTCCCAGGAAAAAGCTTCAACGATGCTCCAACAAGGAAGAATAAAAGGAGGAGGAAGAAAAAAAGTGGTAGAGGAAGTAGAAACAAGAAAAGAGGAGAGAGGAAGAGGAACGAGAGACCAAGACAGGGGAATATGCAAGAGGAAGAGGAAGAGGAAGGAAGAAGAGCATTCGAGCAAGAAGGACAGAAATAATGGGGAGAGAGAAATAAGAGGGTGATAAGAGGGAAGATGTAGGAAGACAAATAAGAGTTGAGGGAAGAGGAAGAACAACAACGAAGAGGGAGAAGGAAGAAGAGAGAGAAACAAGCAAGAAAGAAGAAGAGAGAGAGAGGCACGAGAGCAATAAGGGAGAAGGGAGAAAGAACAAGGAAAAGGGGGGAGAGAGTATGAAGGAGACATTGTTCAAGGGCACAGCTCTAATTATGGTACCTTAGTCCATTTGACAATCAACTATTCAGAGCACAATCTTTGCTAAGAGGAGAAATGAGGGAGAGCAAGCCAATAGGAAATAAGAGAGAAAGAAAAAGATGACGGTACCATCATCCATTAAACATTCAACTCCTCAGAGCACAATTTTTGTTGAGAGGAGGAAGGAGGGAGAGTGAGCAGATAGGAAATAAGAAAGAAAGGAAAAGCGATGAGGAAGATATGATACTCCAATTTAGATGGATGAATTATTATTGACTTGGGCTTAAGTAGTTTATGTCAGTGGTTGAGCTTGATAGGTTAAGAGGTTGTATCTCTCATCTAAGGCTTAAAAAATTGGTATTAGAGCAAGCATAATCATGTGCAGTGAGGTGTGAAAAGGGTCATGGATCTTATGGTGTAGCAAGATCAAGCCTCACATTCTGCAAATTAGGGATGATTTTATGATTAGGCATAATTTAGGATGAGCTAGATATTGGTACTTGAAAGCACGTCAAGCCTAAAGTATCACTTAGTCTCACATTGTGAATTATGGACTAGTAAAAAACTTTCGTGAGGTTAAATGATTAAGCTAGTATTTATATGGGTCTAAGGATTTCAAGCTAATGGCAACATGCAAATTCTCTCATCTAAGTGGACATGACAAAAAGAATAATATTTTTTTATATACCATGTATCCAAAAGAATAACAATGAGAGGGAGGAGCGGAGAGAGAGAGAAAGAAGAAGAGAGAGAAAAGAGGGAGAAAGTGAGTAGGTTAAATAGAGCTAGATTATAAAGATGAGCCTCTCCTCTACCAGAATTAAGTGATACCTTTCTCTTTTGGTTGCCTTTGTCTTGATCAAGTAGGATGTCCACATCTATATCCATATATGGTGATATGTCAATTGTATGTGCAACCAAGCCAAGCTTCAATGTCAAAAGATCATGATTGAGGATTGTAGGTTAAATGTTCTTCTTTGGTCTTTAGATCTTACTATCCATAGTGGGGTTTGGTCATCAAAATTTGTATAAATGGATTGTCATGTCAAGCGGTCAAAGATCTGATGCCCTTTATATGTTGTCAGAGTAGTTTGTTTAGTCATCAAGTTGGTGGTTGCTTTGCTAGTGAGAGGGTTATCATCGTTGGAGGTGGATGTAATGTGGTGTTCAAATTTGTTGGTCGGTTGGTTTGTCAATGTTTTGTCTTGAGGGATTGACAGTAATAGTCGTGAGGAAGAGAATTATTGTCTATCAAGTATATGCTATAAATATGGAGAGTATATGTGTGCACTACCCCAGCATACTTACGGATGTAATAAACTACTAATATTGTGTGTTGTGTGACAAGTATAGTTAATGGTATCAAGTTTATAGTAACCAATCACTAGTGTATGTGTTATTGGGAAGTGTGTTGTTGGGAAGGAACAGTCGAGATAAAAGGGTAGAGGTTGAGACTTGTACATAAGTTGCTAAGCTTTTATTTAGCGAATCTGAGCATCAAATTTATAGTGACCAAACACTACAGTGTGTGTTATTGGGGAGGAGCATTTTGAGTTGAGTGTGAAGTGGATCATGCTAAAACATAAACCCAAAAAGATACCCTACTTCATCTTTTTAACTTTGATATTCATGTTACTCTAATTTTACTTGGCCTTAATTAATTACTAATTCCTTCATATGCACATCATGGAATACATTGCTTAGATGTGTAAACTGCAATAATACTCAATTAAGGAACGAAAGTAGTCATTTACCCTAAATTGAAAAAAAAACCATATAACAGGTACAAAAGAAAGCTTAGATGTCAATACTTTTCTGCTCCATTTAATTCTTCTTTTGACAATAGACTTCCCTTTTCTTCAACTTCTTTCATAGCATTGGCATCAATTTCATGTGTTTCTGGAGCAAATTTTTTATCAACTACCTACAGGAAAAAGCAAAGAAAAGAAAAAGAAACAATCTTATAAGAAATGAAATTGGCTAGCAACTTTAATGGTGCATTCACAAACAAACTGATTTCAAATTTAATAAATTTATGTTATTTCAACATTATTACTTTCTGTCCTATGAGAGTTCAGAATATACATATAAATAAAATTGTGAGTGACCTAAAAAATACTGGCATTTTACTAATCATGTTCAGTTCATAATAATTAGTCCACTTACATTACCATCCATCAAAATTTACTCTTTCACTGACAATCCCTGTCAATATCATTCTAAGTTTCTACAATTGAGATAATCTAAGCGCAGTCTAAAACCCAAAATGTTTTTCCAGCCCTCAATCTTTTGAAGCTTTGGCTTACTGTAATGAAGGTGATGCTGATTAGATCTATTTCAGGAATATCATCATCTTGCAAGAAAATAGGTTTCACAGTCTGTATGTTGCTAATGGGAAAAACTGGTTTGTTCAATTGTTCTTGTGCATTATAGGCTAACAAAAGCAAAATCATTCTTCCTGAGAGACAAGGGAGCCATAACTAGTGAGAAAAACTGGTTTCCATTGGGATGGAATCACCCAATTTCATCCTCCCACAGAAGTGGTTGCTATTTTGTTTTTTATCCTTCTAGCTGATGGTTTCTTGTGCTTCTCTCATTGGTGACATGTGGCAGGCCAGACCCAAAAAATGAGAAAATTGTTTACTGGGAAAAGAATCGGCAAGAACACAAGATTCCACCAAAAGTGGAGCAAGGATGAAATTGCATGTGCCCAACCCAATCAATAAATTAGATATGA